>CANUEP010243323.1:0-116149 GCA_947857235.1 Jatropha podagrica
TTTCATTTATTTATATTTAATTTATATTAATTTCTTATATATATATATATAGATATATATATATATATATATATATATATATATATATATATATATATATATATATATATATATATATAATTTAATAATATAATATAAAATATAATTAAATCTTTCTTTTGATTAGTTAGTTATTGAATATTAATTTTCTTTTCATTTTCATTTCATTTTCATTTTATTTTTAATTTTATTTTCTTTTAATTAGTTGTTTTATTTAATCTTTAAATTTTTCTCCTTTTCTTTTATTATTGTTGTAAATTTATTTTATTTTATTTTATTTTCCTTTATTTATTTATTATCATTAATAATATTATTTTTTTGCTTCTCTTTTTCTTTTCTAGTTATTTAATTGATCTAATTTTTTTTCACTTTTATTTTTTTAATTTTATTTTCCTTTTTTCTTTTTCTAATTATTTTTATTTTTTTTACTTAATTGATTAATTTAATTTTGAAATATATATATATATATAATACCAACACTAAATGGAGAGAGCTCCAAGTCAACTTTATAAATATCTTTTGCTTCAGGATTATAAAAGTGAAATGACCTGTTAAATTGTTTTCAAAGAATTTTCATTTAAAATTTTATTATGAACTATAACCAATGATATTTAGCTGAAAATAATATTTTATGCCACAAATCGATACCCGAAAATCAAATTTAAATAGTCTAACTCAATTGAAAAATCCTTAAATTAAATGTAAATCAGGCTAATTGTTGGATTAGACCAAATCGATTCAAATCGAATCAAAACTAATTAGATAAAAGTAAAATTGGACCAAACAGGTGAAAAATCCCCTTCCCCTTTCTCCCTCAATCGATACCCTCTCTCTCCCTGATACCTCCTCCCTCACTGCCACTGCCATTTCTTCGCCTCCAGCGACCCAAGCTAATGGATGATCACACTACACGCGAGAGCTTGATAAGAGGAGCTCGTGGATGGCCTTGGTTGACGAGAATGAGGCCTGAATCAAGAACATATCGTGACTGGAAAACCAGCATCACGCAATGGAGGATTTCCGGCGATCCATGAGATTCCGGTGGCTGCAGCGTGAAGGAAGGGTGTTGATCGACTCTACTCCTCCGTGCAATCATTTCCCCGGTCTCAGTTTCGGCGTTTGGGCTAGCATGGCGAATCTACCATGAACGGGGACCTCAAGGAGGCTGTCGAGGCTGTTTCCAGTAAAAAGACTCACTGGCTCAGCGGTCTGAGGATGGATTTGAACTCCTTGTGAAAAATCGAGTCGATTGGTGGTACGCTTGTGAAATCCTAGGCAGTCATGATTTCCCGACCACCGTGCACAGCGGCGATGACGGTGGTCTAGTGACCGGTCGACGGCTGTCCGGCGAGACACCTGGGAGATCGAATACTGCATTTCGCTCACTGAAACTGAATCCGAAGTCCGATTTGGATCGGTATACTTTAAATTCAGTTATTAAATTTTAAAGCAATTGCGATTAAAAAAAAAATTATTTAGTTGAATTACCTAAATTGGTTTGATTGCAATTAATAAATTAAACGAAAGATAGTATGAATTGGATTCTCAATTTATTAATGAAGTTAATCGAATTGTAGATATTATTAATTGAAAATGACAATAATTGGTCAATTGTGGAAATTCAAACTAGAGACAGTTAATGAATAAATATGAATTGAATTTAATACTAGAATTTTAATTGGGAACATTGAGTATGGAGGTTGAGAAAATATTCTGGAATTGGCTGATGGATGAACTATGTTTTTTTTGTGAAATGTGAATGTTAAGCATATTAAAGTACAAATAAAATATTACTAAAATTATAATAGAAAAAGAAAAGAAGGAATCAAATTATTTAATAATAAATTGTATTATTATATAAGGAAATAAATTGATAAAAGAATAAATCGGTTGTGAAATTGATCAGATGTAACAGAGCAATTGAACATAAGAAAATTAAGAGGATTTAAGAAATTTACTATAAAACCTTATTGTATAAGTTGATAAAATAAACGGAGATTCAAATAATTATATGTAAACTTAGTTTTAATAAATCAACTAGACAATTGCTTTAGATGGTAATTACGAAAAGAAGTTACAAATTCTATTGAGAAATAAAATATAGTTTCTTAAATAAAATCAAGATAGCCAGATGATTCAAATAAATATATAGTTATATATGTGTAGTTATATACATTTGACTTTAATAAATGAAATAAATACTTGCTTTAGTAGGAATTTAAAAAATTAATTGATAAACTGAGTTTAATAGATAGACTTAAATAAATTAAGGTTTCATGTAACTATTAAAGTAAATAATAGATTGAAAGTGTTAAAGAAATATAGGCTACAAAACAATAAATAAATTTATGGAAAAATTTAGTTAAGCAATCTACTAAGAATATACTTTTATGACATCTAAGAAAAAAAATAAAGAGTGAAAACACAATAATGAATAAGAATATTAAAGAATTTAAATATCAACAAGGAATGAAAACAGAGAACTGAAAAATACTGTATAAATTGTTGATAGGTTGAAGATTTCTAAGAGTTAGTTGTGGAAGCTTTGTTGATTTGTGAAAATACATTCTTGCTTCCAGGTGACTAATAATATATAATGCTTTACCAAATTCATTACTGCATAATTTATTTTATGCTTTGTGCCTATTATTTCTAAATTCTTACATACATAGTATGTGGATGAATGTTTGTGCAATGATAAATGCTGTGAATAATTGGTTCGTGCATGATGATATGTGATTGTTGTGTGGGAGTTGGAATGATGTGAATCACCTGGGTTGAGAGCACGGGCATGGTGAGAATACCGTCAGTGGGCCGTAAGTGGTGGGAGTGGCACTCCCCTTGTGTACTCTGGATGATGACACGTGTCATGAAAAGATATTTTTACAAAGAAAATTGTTTTGCGAAAAATATTTTTATCTGATTATGGTTTTGCCCGAATAGGGGTGGGCTCCCTAGGTGCACAAGTAACAAGACCATGGGATTATATGATATGATATGATGGATATTAAAGCATGCTTGGGGAGAACATGGTCTTATTAAGGTGATTTCACTGACTAACAACCACTTGATGTGCATATGGTTGCAGTTGTTTGTGGATGATATGATTGACATTGTGTGAATGAAGAATGTTCATTTAGAATGCCTTAAGTATCATTTGTGTGAATGTGTGGGTTTGGTATTATATGTTATTATTTACTGAGTTTTATACTCACCCCTCTCCCCCTTTATCCTTTATTTTGTTTCAGGAGATTGTGAATCATTTGTAAAAATTTGGAGCTTTAATTTTCCTTCCTTTCAAGGTTATTTAAATTTAAAGGAATGTTTAAATGTGTAAGATAGAATCATTTAGGATTCTTTATAATTGTACAGTAGTAAAAAATCTGCAATTGTGATAAGATTTTATGATTGTAATAATAATGTTAAGTGTATGTAAAATTTTATGAGAACGGTTGAGTTAAATGTAATAAGGCCTTGTAATAGTTTGAATCGTTAAAAATATAATGGGCCAACTTGTAGAATATTTTCACATAATTATGGTGTTAAAATCAGATATTAGGCTTACTACGGACATTGGTGGCCTTAAGCTTTTCCAGACCCTAGTGCCGGTCCAGCCCATGGAAACGGATCGTGACAAAAAGTATATAGATATATAGATTAATCAGCCTACATTTAAATTCTCAACACAAGTACAAAATAAAGAATTAGCTCAAAAATAAATAAATAAAATGTCTCACATCAGATTTAAACTAATTAACTTATTTATTAATAAAGGATCACAATTGATAATATGATCGCCAAGCCTGGTTGGAAACTAATTCATGGACTTCTAGCCAAACAGAATATCTCATCCTTTATAGTTGGATAGCATTGTTGCTTAGATGAATGAATATATGCATATAAAGATACATGGAACGACAACACGTATGCTCATGAGACATGAAACCAGCTCAACTCTATCCTTTCGACCAGCCACATCCTCCAGGATTGAATACTAACTTTTTGCTCGAAATGATGGTGAGCTCATTGCTTATTCTTCCTCAATGAAATTTTAAGAGCAAATTAAAGGGAATGAACTCTACCTCCATTGTAGGAGAGGTGTGGGGTCGTTTATGGAAGCTGGGTATAGTGAAAGATTTTATATGGACAGTTGGTGGATGATACTACCTAGTGGATGGAGCCATTTTTGTAGCCGAAGATTTTGTAGGGTATGGTTTTGTGGTTGAAAATGAAGAAAGCGTATTCATTCGTGGCCAATTTGGGTGCTTTGAAGGCGCAAATCACCCTACCTTAGCAGAGATCCTTGCCCTAAGGGAGTGTTTGATTTTTTTTGTGCCAACTTTCATGTCATGGGACTATTATTTCGGATTCACAGATTATGGTCGACACTTAGAATTCTATTACTTTAGATTCTACTATTTTTGGTCTAGTTCTTTTCGATTATAAGTAGCTTTTTTAGCTCAACTTGATATTAAAATAAAATGGATTAAGAGACAAATAAATATGATTGCTCATTCACTTATGAGAGCATCTATTCATTACGCTCGTCTCCGAGCGTGGGATGCGATCCAGATTGTATTATTGAATTTTTTTTATTTGTCTTAATGAAGTTTGAATTTTACAAATCCTACTTTTTTTTGGAAAAGAATTTATGTAAATATTATCTTATTCAGCCTATACTATAATTCTCTAATTACAAAGAGCGAGGTGGTAGAAAAATAGTAAATAAATGTCATATGCCACATCGACTAAAGACTAATTCAATTATACATTAATAAGATATCACAATAAACATTACATTGCCATGTCTAGTAGCGTTGACATATATCCAAGCAGGGCATGGTACTCCCATCCATCATCGATGGGTAGCATTAGTGAATTTGATTTGAACAATACTGGCCCTGTCTCCGCCTTTCAACATCATTTGGTTAATCTATCCTCATGGTTGGATACCAATTTTTGCTTAAAAACAAAAGTAATTTTATTGCATGTCTCGTGATTTTACTTCTTTTCCTATAAATAATTTCATATTTTTATTTGTCCACAATATAATATTAAGAACATTTAAAAAATTACATACTATAAAATAAAATTTTATTTTCTATAATTATTAGGATGTTTTTCTTCTGATAAATTACAATACGTTCCTTTTAGTTTGCAAAATATAATTAGTCTAATCTTGTCTTTTTTTTTTTTAAAATATACTAATATATCTCTATATTTTGCTTTTATTATACTATTAGGTCTTTGTTAATCTTTGCAAGAGGCAAAAAACTCCGGCTATACCAAAGTTTGAGATGAAACTTGAGGGAGGCAGTAAACGAAATTTTATGGAGCGAGAGCATTTTTTTCATTAAGTGAACAAGAAAACAGTGAAATCAAAAAAAGTTATTAAAATATTATATAAAAAATTACAGTGTGGTCTCTATATTTTGAAATATATAATTAATCTATTTTTTTATTTTTTAAAATACAAGTGATATTTTCGTCACTTCATAAGGTATGCAATGGAAAAAATTTAAAATTTTGACGGAAGGACTTTATAGTTTGATGGAAATAAAATATAAAAACATTTTAATCTATTTTAAAAAAATAGGGATAAATTTGTTGTATTTCGTAAACTACAGGATCACAATGTAATTTTTCCTTTATTTTTTTGAGTATTTCATAAACTATAGAGATCTATTATCGGACAAAGATCTATTATCGGATTGTATATGCACTTACCGTTAGATTATGCTTTGATGTGTATGTATTAAGATTTTATAATATAAAGTAAAAAGCAAAATTAAATAATATAAAATTATATTATATTCAGTTAGTAGAATTAATAATGTAAAATCATTAATAATAACACAAAAATCAAAGAACACAATTGATTGGTGCGATGATATTCGAAAATAAATTTAAAAAATACAATTCTTTTGGGCATAATATTGCATAATATAAAATCAAATACAAAATTAATTGAAAAATTAATTAATCATTCAGAAAAAGAATACAATTTGTTTTACTTATAATTTCTTTTTCTATATTTTGATTATAAATTAAAGAAATAAAATAGTGTTATGAGAATCAATCAATCACTAGTTACATTGGTAAAGATAAGAATTCACTAAACTAGAGAATTCAACCTAATACGTTCAACCAGATTTTTATATATAATATTTTAAATATATTTATTAAACAAAATTGAAAGCATAGGATAAAAATTTTTTTGATATCAAATAAAAAATATTCTCAAATTTGACTTCTATTAAAAAAAATTAGTAAATAATTTTAAACAAAAAATATAATATTTTGTTCACCAGTTTAACCGGTCTGGTTCACTAGTTTTGGCTGATTTTCAATTGGTTCTTACCAGTTTATGCCGATTTTTTAAACTCGCTGTTTTCCTATGTAACCCGAGTCGGACCACTCTTCGGTTTTCAGTTAAACTAGCTAAATCGGTCAATCGAATATGGTTTTCAGAACAATGAAATAAAGAGAAGAAGAAAAAAAAAGGTATTTTGTTTTATTTCAGGGACGTTCAAAATCGTCTCCTTAAGTTAAAAAAATTGTTCGCTATAATTTTGGAGACAATTAAGGTGGTGCCCATCAAGCGTCCCCAATATGAGCGTACCATATTCTGTTGGGGCGATTTTTAATAAATCGTCCCCTTTAGGTCGACGATATTTGTCCAGAATTTAAGAGTCGTAATTGTCTCTCTTATTTTAGATAACAGTTGTTCTTAAAAAGACAATCATATAGAGCACAAAAATTGTACCCAAAAATGTGGACGATGTATATCCCTCTTATATGCGACGTCAGTCGTTCTCTATTTTGAAGTTAATATTTGTTCACAGTGCACGAGACGTAAATTGTACCCCCTAAATGGGACGTTTATCGTGCCCAATACTGATAACAATAATTGTCTTCAATTTACAGGATGTAGACTGTACACCCTAGATGGGACGTTCGTCATCTCTAAATTTGATGACAACAATTGTCCTCAGTTTATGAGACATAAGTTGTATCCCTAAGGGGACGTTCGACGTCTCCTAATTTGATAACAACAGTTGTTCTTAATTTATGAGACGTAACTTGTACCCCCTAAATTGGACGTCTGTTGCCCCCAAAATTGATCACAATAATTGTCCTCAGTATATGAGATATAAATTGTACCCCCTAGATGAGATGTCCGTCGTCCTCTAAATTGATTACAATAATTGTCCACTATTATTATCACAATTATTATTCGAAATTCTTTTGACGATATTTGTGTTTGAAATTCAGACTGTAATATATTATTTATTATTGATGTAATTATTGTATTCATATTAAATGTAATATTATATGTGGTAACCATATTCGGGCTACTCTATATCGATGCTCCCGTTTTGTTTTTTTATAAATGCAGTATAGAAATATATATTATAGTTTGTAATATATAATATAGCCATGATAATTAATTTGCATCAATCATGAATTGAATATAAAAAAATAATAAGAAAGTCCATATCATTAAAAAACCAAATTCATAATCATCATTTCTTAATAATAATAAAAACATAAAATACGCAAATCTAGAGATAAATAGTTAAAAATGTTTTAACACAATTGATACTAAAAAAATATAGTGTAAGTTTCATAAACCCAAAATACTAAATAGTAAACCAAGTATGTCTAAGCATTAATCGCAATTGAGTTTATATATACCTAATTGCTGCTTCCACCACCATTATAACCCTGCAAAAAAAAAAAAAAAAAAAAAAAAAAAAAAGAGTATAAGTTTATGATTCTCAATGTATTATTCATGGTTAATAAATGACATATTTATTTTCGTGAATGCTTATTGCAAAAAATTATTAGACACATACACTTATAAATTGAGAATTTGTTGAGGATTGAAACATCTCATCCATTTTAGAGAATAATTTTTTATTTAGGAGTGCTTGCTTTGCCAACTTATCTCTCAATTCTGCTGTTTCTGACTTCACTTCCTCAACATCTTCTCTTCTTAAATTTTATCTCGAGTATTTTCATCTTCAGCAATGAGTTCATTCTTAAGTCGTTCTATTTCACTCTAAATTTTTAATGGAAATCAAGGTTAAATTTCTATAAAGAAATAAGCAAATATTTAAATTGAGAATTACCCATACATGAATACGCATTGGTTCAATCTCATGCCACTATTGTTCACCCTCCTTATTTGTAAATGCATGTGTATGCATCCAAAGATCTGCCATTGATAGTGGTGCTCCATCATCTTTATCCATCTACAAAAATACAACAACATTATAAAAAAATGTCACTTATAAATTAAAACAAAAATAATAATAAAATATTTATCATTACCAGATCATACTTCACTTGAACAAATGGTTTTGGACCAGTAGATGCTATAATCTTCTAATATATAGGACTTTTCATATTTATTGCACTTGATTCCTAGAAAGATAGTAACTTGTTAAACATAACATCCTATATAGAAATTAGATAAAATTCAATGTAGAAATTGAGTTTTTACTTTAAACTCATTAGAAGCAAATAAACCTAATATTTTCTTCCAACCACCGACTGTTAGCCTTGTTGGAACACGGTGCATACGTTCCTCATCAGTCGAGTACTCTAAGTACTTACAATGTAAACTGTGTCTCCACTTGGGGTACAAAACTCTCATTTTATTTAAGCAATATGTTTTAAACTTTGCTTTTTTTAATTTAAGTGAATCAGGTTTAACCTTGCCTTGTGTTTCAAGCAATTTCCATTTTTCTGGACTTTCCAGACTCACATATAAATTATATAATTAACATACAATCGATTAAGTTCAAATACAAAATAAAAGCTAAATAATAACAAGTTAGATGAAAAATATAATTAAAAAATATAAGTTCTTAAGATTAAAAATTTTATTTCTTATGTACCTAGACCATTCCAACAATCATTTACTATACTCATGCTTAACTTCAGTCCATGTCTTTATAGGTGGTCCACATGATCTAGCATAATATCCTAACCAAGATGCTAATTTCTTGTCATGCTCATCGACTGGACGAATATACTTTCTCGAAGGTATGAAAATAATTAATTTCTCTTTCTTTCTCTTAATCAATTTATCTAAATTAATTCCTTTATATAACTCTCTACTAGTATTTTGCTTCAGTAATAAATCTGTCAATAAACCATAATATACCAATTAATATTGAAAATACAAATATTTATATTTATTAATTAATATTTGAATATTTATATTAGAATTAATAAAATTACTATCCCCATATGAACTTTCAAGAGACCTATCAATATTAGTCTCACACTGACTTTCATCAACACAAGTATCATCTTCATCTAGTCAAAACTAGTATTACTTATAAGTATCCAATATCATCTAAATAAATTAATTATTATTTACAAAATATTAATTGGCACATATAGGATCAACGTCTAAATTATTAAAATTATTAATTAGTAGAAAGTTGAAGGAAAATAAAATCAATAATAGTCTCCTTGCAAGCAATGCTCAGAACAATTAATTATAAATATAAAATACAATGCTTTGATTCTAAAACATGTCTTTTAGAGAGGCAACAAATCAAGGGAAATGGATTTTTTTTTAACTTTGTTTTAATAGGAAAATAACATAACAAAATTGAGGTTTAAAAAAAACCCAACAAAAAATAATGTCTAATTGGAGTTTTTACATAAATTATGTGAATATTAAATATTTTTCGTATCACTTATCTCCATAAAAAAGGCATGCTTCCTTTCCATTATTGAAAGAGAGCCAATTACCCAAATAAAAAAAAAAAACGAAACAAAAAACTTTCTCTTAAGAGAAAGCGAAAGCAAATCTCAGAGTCCAAGGTCGCCATTGCATCATTTCGCCGGAAACTCAACAGTATCTCTGATAAGGTATTATAAACTTATTGCATTTTCATCTTTTAATGGAAGCGTTGAGGTTGATTTTAAGAGAATGTTTGCTTTTTAGATGATTTCAAGTCATATTGCACAATAAAACTGGTTTTTTTAGAGCTTATTGTTTCAATTTCTACTTCAAATTCTGTAAAATTTGTTCTTTATTGATTACTCCTATTAATGCATCATTTTCTTTTTTTTCTGGTTTTCCATTTCTCTCTCCTTAGTGAGAAATGAAATGCAGCTCTAAGTCTTGTTTAAAAAAAAAAAAAAACTTAGATTTGTTTTAAAATTCACAGATCTGGTTTTTCGCTTGCGTTGGATTAATCCATGGCTGAAAGAAGCAAATAGAAGCGCTTCACCATCTTTCCAATGCCATGTTCAGAGGCAATTCTAGAATAGACATGAGTCATTTTAAGGCAGTTGAACTTGTAAATATTTATAGAAAACTATCTAATTTTGTCAAACATGACCTTAGTATAATGTAAGATCTTGATTTTCCCTTTTGTTTTTTAGCTACAAATGTTTTGTTTCGCGAATCACCTACGGGAGTTGGTTTTTCATAATGTAATAGGACATCGGATTATGATAACAATGGAGCCAAAAAAACATCCGAGGATAATTATATATTCTTGGTAAATTGGCTGAAGAAATTTCCTGAATACAAAGATAGAGATTTCTACATTTTTAAAGAGAGCTATGCAGGGCATTATGTTCCACAACTTGCACATACTATCCTTTACAATAACAAAAAGGCCAAAAAGACTATAATCAACCTTAAGGGTATTTTAGTAAGTTTCTTTTTCTCCCAAGTAATCATTCATACAACTTATATATATATATATATACATATATATAAAATTATGTTCTTGAAATTAATAATTATGTTCTTGTAAAAAATTGCAAATCGGGAATGCAGTGGTTAATGATGAAACTGATAATATTGGAATGTATGACTATTTTGTTGGACGTGCCCTAGTTTCAACCTCTTAGAGCACTTTCACTAATTAGTTGGTACAGTTAGGGAGGCTATCATGGATGCTTATCTTTGCCTTTTACATCTCACAACGGGAATTTAGTTGGTAAGCTCTACAACTAGAAGTGCCATCACACTTACATTTGCTTGAGAATGTTTTCCCTTCTTGTGTTTTGAAATTTCTGTATTTTATGAATGATGCTCTATACTCATGAGAATTTCCTTACTAAAAATTCTTTCTTATTTTTGTGTTAGGTTTGGAATAGGGTATGCTTGAAAGCTTATTAAATGAACTTATAATTTCATAAGAGAGAGAGAGATAATTAAAATGAATTTGTCAATTTGGCATGGAAAAAATGTTAATTGTTTTTTATATCGATTCTCACCCCATGATGGATCCTGTTTATATATTTCTTTCATGTGTTAATTTGATTTATTCATGTCTTAAAAAAAGGAAATAGTCAAATAAAATAATGCAATAACAAACATTTTTGAAATCGAATATCAAGAAAAGTTTCCCTTGTTTTGATTTATCATCATTTTCTTTCATATGACAAAGTCACTGTTCTAAGAATTGATTTCATGTTATTTTATCTTACGCTTTCCTTAGATACCATGTTATTTATTGTCAATATTTTGCTCTTGGTTGCTAGTTGAATTGTTTAAGTTTTTCTTTTGCAATTTTAATGAACTAACCGACTAATATTTTTTGACACATCCCCTTGATGGGACGTTTCTAATGCTGTTTATAAAACATCAGTAGACTGGCTTAACCAATGGTCCATTAATGCACTTGGTTCATTTGTATTATGGTTTTTAGATAGCAAACTGGTTCGAAGATTGCTAAAAAGGGTGTGCAACATTTTTCAAAATAATACCAGTTAATTTTTTGTGCTAAAAATCCCCCACTCCCCCCCCCCCCCCCCCCCCCCCCCCCCCTCTCCTTCTCTCTCTCTCTCTCTCTCTCTCTCTCTCTCTCTCTCTAAATTTCCTTTTATCTTATGCCTATATGACCATTATTTTATTTGATTACAGTATTGAGTTTTGGTTGATTTATGGGAATCCATTTAATTTCCTTTCATGGTTTATTTTGGTTGGTTTACACATTTGATAGCAATAATAGAACGCAATGGAGGTAGTAATATGAGTCTCCTTTTGAGTTTTGTTCTATGCTTTCTTTTGAAGTTAAATTTTCTAAACAATGAAATTTGCTGTCTCTTAATCTTTTGATTTTAGACCTATTAGACCTATTAAGAATTATATGTGTTATCTTTTTTTTAAGCATTATTTTATGAATAGAATAGTCTCTAATTTGTTTATAAAATCTTTTCATAAATTTTGGATTACAGGATAAGGGATCAACTTGGTTATGTTGATGAATGCAAGCCAAGAGAAATACTATTAGTTTCGTGGCTTTTGGTAACTAGTTCTATCCATTAATGATGTATAAGTTGTATATTTATCTATCTCATGGTACAATCTTGGTGTCTAATTATATACATAAATCATATAATGTTCTAATATAGTAGTCCAAACACACTTCATCTATAATAATCACAACAATAGTAAAATATTCTGAACTCAAAGGTATAATAAAGCACTTGCAATGATTAATCATATAATTGTAATTTTTCATACCTTGTAAATTTGGTGTATGTCCAATATGGCTTTGTTGTATACATTTTTCATATAAGTTAAAATGTGAAGCTCCATCCTCATTGACATTATGCATAAGCAACTCTGGTAGAAAGTATGGATATTACAAATAAACCATATAATGTAAACACAAGTTCCTTAGGAGAACGGGTACCTTAGGACCGAGAGAGCTAGGCTACTTAAGCCAATGGAGAATGAGTTCCTTAGGACCGAGAGAGCTAGGTTGCTTAAGCCTTGGGAGAGTTAGGCTGCTTAAGCTTGGGGAGAGCTAAGCTGCTTAAACCATTGGAGAATGGGTCCCTTAGGACCGGGAGAGCTAAGCTGCTTAAGCCATTAGAGAACGAGTTCCTTAGGACCGATAGAGCTAGGTTGCTTAAGCCTCGGAAGAGCTAGGTTGCTTAGACTTGGCGAGAGTTAGGCTGCTTAAGCTGTTGGAGAACGGGTCTCTTAGCACCGGGAGAGCTAGGCTGCTTAAGCCATTGGAGAATGAGTCCTTTAGGACTGGGAGAACTAGGCTAATTAAGCCTCGGGAGAGTTAGGTTGCTTAAGTCTGGGGAGAGCTAGGCAGCTTAAGCCATTGGAGAATGGGTCCCTTAGGACTGGGAGAGCTAGACTACTTAAGCTTGGGGAGAGCTAGGCTGCTTAAGCCATTGGAGAATGGGTCCCTTAGGATCAGGAGAACTAGGCTGCTTAAGCCTCGGGAGAGCTAGGCTGCTTAAGTCTGGGGAGAGTTAAGCGGCTTAAGCCATTGGAGAATGGGTCCCTTAGGATCGGGAGAGCTAGGTTGCTTAAGCTTGGGGAGAGCTAGGCTGCTTAAACTTGGGGAGAGCTAGGCTGCTTAAGCTTGGGGAGAGCTAGGCTGCTTAAACTTGGGGAGAGCTAGGTTGCTTAAGCCATTGGAGAACAAGTCTCTTAGGACTGGGAGAGCTAGGCTACTTAAGCCGTTGGAGAATGGGTCCTTTAGGATCGAGAAGGGGACCGGGAGAGCTAGGCTGCTTAAGCCATTGGAGAATGGGTCCCTTAGGACCAGGAGAGCTAGGCTGCTTAAGCCAATAAAGAACGGATCCCTTAGGACCAGGAGAACTAAGCTGCTTAAGCCTCGGGAGAGCTAGGCTGCCTAAGTCTGGGGAGAGCTAGACGGCTTAAGCCACTGGAGAATGGGTCCCTTAGGACCGGGAGAGCTAGGCTACTTAAGCTTGGGGAGAGCTAGGCTGCTTAAGCCATTGGAGAACGAGTTCCTTAGAACCGACAGAGCTAGGCCACTTAAGCCTCGGGATAGCTAGGCTACCTAAGCCATTGGAGAACGGGTCCCTTAGGACCAGGAGAGATTGATTGTTATTAGCCCCCGATTTAGGGTATATGTAGCGTATATATAGTGGAGTTCGAATAGTCCGTATTAGATAAGGATTTCGAAACTTGATTTACTTCCTGTTTAGAGTTATTTTAGGGGGGTCTCTTTATTTAATTAAATAATTTATTATTATATGTTAACAGTACCTAACACATTATCAAACACATTCTTCTCGATATGCATGACATCTAGATTGTGTCGGATGAGAAGAAATCTCCAATAAGGCAACTAAAAAAAATGCTTTTTTCCCTCCAATTGTGCAAATTATTTGACGAATTATATTTCACTTTGAAGGCTCTATTATATGGCATCTATGTGAAATTGGCATGCTCCATTAACACTTCATCTCTTAATAATGGCAATGGCATTTCCCTAGTCTCTATCTTAACATTGAAAGCTTTGATATTTTTTTGCTACTTATGATTCCTGGGAAGGAACCTTCGGTGATCCATGTACCACATCCTTTTAGAGCTTGGGAAATACAATGAACCAGAATGTTTGTGGCACGAAGAACAAGCCATGTAGCCCTTTGTTGACCACCTGATAAGTCCGCAAAAGCTATAAAGTCACTGATAGTCCAAAGAACAGCTGTATGTATGATGAAATTTTGTTTTCCATGTGCATCATAAGTGTTCACCCCCATATCCCATAATTCCTTCAAGTCTTGAATCAAATGTGTAAAAAATACATCAATACCCATTCCCAGACTATTTTCACCAGGTTTCAACATTGACATCATCAAGTAAGGTTGTTTCATACACAACCAAGGAGGTAAATTGTATGGTACAAGAATAACTGGCCAAATGCTGTATTGAGAGCTAAGATTTCCAAAGGGTTAGAATCCATCTGTTGCTAAACCAAGCGTAATGTTACGTGGATCACTAGAAAAAGAAGAATATTGCTGATCGAAATTCTTCCACGCTAGACTATCAGCTGGGTGTCGCATTGTACCGTCGTCAACCCTTTTCTTCTTATGCCACCTCATATTAGAAGCTATTTTTGAATACATAAATAACCTTTATAATCTAGGTTTTAGAGGAAAATAATGCAAAACTTTATGTGGGATTTTCTTACCACTATCTGATCCGCAATGAGATTTCCACCTAAATAAGCCACAAACTTAATATGATGTCACACCGACATATTGGCCCCAATACAAGGTATAATTATTTTTACAAACATCATCTTTCACATAATTCAAGCCTAGTTCAGCAATGCACTTTCTAGAGTTGTTATAGGGTTCGGGCATGGTTTTCTTCCCATTAGGAATTAATTCTCTCAACAAGCTAAGCATCAAATGAATGATTTGTCCAACGATTTGAACTTTTTAAGTGTGATAGTTTGACAATGGCACCTAATTTTGAATGGTTATATTCTGGATGCAATTTTTCCTTTGCCTTTTGTAAGAGGTGATAAAACAAGGCAGCTTCATGGTTTAGTTCCTGCTTTGAATTTGTTGCATCTGTTGACTTAGGATTATCGAATAACACTCTAAATACATCATTCAACAAATCGACCATTTCGTCATCGACCATGTCATCAACATAAAAATATGATCATCTTGTTGCCTAGTATTATCAGTTGAAGTCTCACCATGAAAATGCTAAAAGGTATAACTTTTGACTATTCCATACCTTAGCAAGTGAAACTTGACATCTGACTACATGCTTAGTTTTAATGTCATTATATTATTAAGCTATGATCATATACTAGGTTTTAGGTGCCTTTTGTTTAAGCGGACACGCTTATTATGTATAAGTAGGTTTTGATGCCTTTATGAGATGGTTGACGACCTAAGACCAAATATAATATGTTATGGAATTTGATATATTTATGTTTCTTCTAAGTGTATATAAATCTTATATGAAGAATGTAAGATTTGGTTCTATGATAAAAATGGTATTACTTGTGTTTAATTGAAAAAAAACTTTATGTTTTAAAAAGGCATTTTATAAGGCTAATATATTTATGTTTAAATGAAAGTAAAGCTATATACTTTAAAATGAGTATTTATATGGAAGTATTTCTATGATTTAAGTATGTTGCTTCTTATTTATCTGGAAGTAAAGTTTATGTTTTTAAATGATTGATTTATTAAGATTTCTTATCTACGTATTTTTCTATAAATTATGTCTTAAAACATTTCTATACGATTGGTTTATTATGAATTTACATCTAAGTGTTTTCATATGTATTATATTTTAAGAATGTTGCTTGTGCAACATTAGTCTTCTATATATTTATGAGCACCACTGAGTGATATACTTAACGCGTTGATTTTATTTTTCGCAGGTTGAGGACAGTGGATGCTGTTTGAAGATTGAAAATGTAAGATCAGAGATAGAAGAATTTTTTTTATAGTTTATGTGGTTGTAGATATATGACATGTATAATTGATTCTTATGGAATGTGTATTAATTAAGTATATAAATTATGTAATTGATTTACATTATGAACAAAAGTATGAGTGAATGAAGTTAAGTATGTAATTCATTTAATGATTGAATGTAGCATTATATTTTAAGTTGGAACGTATATAGAGAGCCATAAAGTTTGGTATATAAATATTTGATGCCATTAGATTATGATATTCTCTTGGTGAGTTAGAATGTTTGATTAAATGGCTTGAGATTTATAGAAGTGTTTTTGGCTTTATGTTGAATTGGTTTTTTTTTTTTTCGGAGAATTATAATTGGAAGTAGTGTGTTTTCATTTGATTTGAGAAGTTCACCTTTAGTGGAAACTCTTGCACGTTTTCTACGAGATTTACCTTGAGCATTATTAAAAAAAATAAAAATTACTTGCTAGCCAATATTCAATCGATTTAATTTTATAAATTGAGATATTAAATAGAATAATTAAAATACTTAATAAGTGTCTAATAGGTTTTATATAAGGCATGGAAAGACACTATTGCCACAATAATGTTTTCGAAATTCTCAATTTAACTCTTTGATAACTTTTTAATTATAATGATGCCATTTTTGCTAACAAATAATAATTCTACACTTTTGACTTCCATTTGCACAATAATTAATATCCTTTGATTATTAACGGGGCAGTAGGGCAGATCTTTTACATTTTAGTTTAAAGTTTTTTACCTCTTAACCGCTAAATTATTAAAAATATCTCAAATTTTATGTACAGTTTTAATTATACTATAATTTAATTTTTTTTCTTTTAGTATTTGAATTTTCATTTTAATTACAATAATATCTTAATTTTAAATTATACTCAATTTAATAAATAAAATATTATTTTTGTGAAACCCAATTTAACATTTTTCCCTCCAAATTATAAATATTATAATGGTTATTTCAATTATTTACATATAGTTATTTTTTTATAATATGTATCACATATAAGTTTAGATCGAATATAATATCATTTATTTAATATACATAGAAATTATTATTATTGCAAATAATTATATGATAAATAATTAAAATATTTATATATAAAAATTACATAATTAACTATGTCAAAATAATAATTATTAAAGTATTTACTGCAATATGCTTATGTACCATAATTTTCGTATGAATGTGATTTTAAATATATGTTTACAAATATTTTTATTAATTGTTGAATTTTAAACTTATAATTATTTAAATTTTAATATTAATATTAATATAGATTCTTTTATAAACTTCTTCACTAAATTAAAATTTAAATATATAGATATAGATATATAGACCGACTTGTATGAACTTAGAGATTGAGCTATAAATAGTACATTTACTTAAAAAGAACTGGCGTCTAATAAAATTAATTAAGTCAATCAAATATTGAATTGTTGAGTTACAATTGTTTGGCTAAGAGGAATATCATCATGGTACAAATAAGCTATTAAAATAGGACTAAAAGTGTACGACGAAGCAGGTATGATATGTAAGCCGATACGAATCACGTGAGTTTATATTGATTCACTTTTGAGCTATCGATTGACGATTACTCCATCTATTAAGAAATGATGTATAAGCCTATCTTATTATAAAATGTAATATTCTCTTTTTTTTATGTACGCTAATATTTTATTATCCTATTTCTGAAAAGGTGATTGTGATAAATATGTATATATAGTTTCTTTTCAGATAATATATATATATATAATTAATGTTAAATTTGGTAAGAATTTAAGTTGTAAAATTGGGATTTTATCAACTCAGTCATTTTGCTCTGACACGAAAATGGTTCCTTTATTAATTAGGCAAGACATATGGTTCCTTTATCAACCAGGAATTAACAATTAAATTTGCTGAACACATGACTATTTAATTAAGCCTCAGCCAACCGTTTGAAGTTAATAGGAGTGACGAATCGCGCATCACCGGTAAAGAGGGTCACAGCTGCAAGCCATGATGCTTTCTGTGTAGGATGGTATAAATCCCAGAACAAGTACTGACGCCTATCGTAACAGAAAGTTGCGTTTGGACTGCAGGATTTGTTTTCATCTTCACAGCATGGATCTTTCACATTCGTAAATCCTGAAAAACCATACCTTAATATATGAATGTATATCTCAGCAAGTATTTTGTATTAACTCTGTATATAAAAGTATAGCTTTAGCTGACCGGCCAGAGATGGGTTATCTATGACGTTTATAGTCATCTCATAAGTATCTCCTAGGGAATACTTGATGTCTTTGTATTCTGAGCTGAGCTTGACTAATACGACACTGATTGCTGTATAAAAATCGACAGCGAGAGTGTTCAAGTCCTCCAAACAACCTCCTGTGGAGTTCAGAATCCTCATAGATGGACAACAGCCAATTGGTGGAACACTTATAATGCCAAACTTCCTTGCACCTAATTTATACAGGTTCTGCATTATCAACAAGAGTTTCAACTGGTAAGCTAAAATGCCCCATCGTCGCTTAAAACTTAAATTTTTTTGTTCCAACTATTACTCACCCTTAAGTAACCCTCATATGCAAGTGTTAAAGAAGCTATGAACTCTTGTTTGTTAGGTACAGTGGTGTTTGACAAGAAATAAGCAAAAAGATCGTTGCTACCAACGCTGATGAAGAACAAAGATTTTGAAAGAAAAGTTTGAGCACAAGCTCCACCCTTAATAGCTACCAGCTCACTGTAGATTGATGAAAATTGGTCTATTTGCTCTGCCAATGAGATTACATTCTGTGTGGCGTTCTGCATGACATTTGAAATATTATATTATGTTTTCTTTTGCATCTAATGACAAGTCACAATGTTTTGAGAGTGAAACGAAAGTCGTACCGCTGGTTGTCCTGTCATGTTAAGAATGCCAGCGCCCGCAGAGGCAAAGTTTACTCCTCTAAAGCTAGGCCTCTTTACACCTTTTATGTTGTTCACCACAAAGAAGGGTAGTGGACTTCTCTTGAATCCCAAAAACTTACCTTTCCACAAAAACATCATTTCAAATGTGAATTCGTTGTAAATAAATATTTAGATAAAACCCTTATGGAATAATAATAAAGACTAATCTTCAATTCATCTTTTGAACTTGATGGTAATAAATAATTTATTTAAAACTGACTTGTTGGGTCAATTTATTTAAGAGAAATTTTCAATTAACACGGAGTAAAAATAGATAATGTATTTGAGCTGAGAAAAAAAATCGAATTCATGGATTTTTCTTATTGTTTGTCTCTTGCATGAACTGACCAACAAAAAATGTTCAAATTGATTTTGTTTTTTGAAAATTCCTATTAAAATCAATTTAAAATCTCAATTTTTGGTAAAAATAGTATACTAGGAACAATCTCAGCGCGCAAATTTAACATTATTCTTAATAATAACATTAATACTTACCAAGAAAGTCAGCACTATTAAAGCCATTACTGAACCTTCCAGTTGGTCTAGAGTGAGGAAAATCAATGCCGTAAGGTAGAAAATTGGCTGTAAAACTACTTCCAGGCAAGAAATTGTTAGTTCCAGTATCAGCTGTTGAATCTCCCAATACGAAAACTGCTGGAACTTCTGCATTTGCTGTGTCAGGAGCAGCAACGATCGCTATGCATAAAATTAGAACAAATATCTTCTTTCCCATAATTAATTAAGGAGGTTACAATCTAATTAGCAACCTCCTTAATTTATTACTTTTCTTTTTTGTGTTGGAAGCTTAAATGGAGAATTCCTAACATGATTTTCAAGTATTTATATGTAAAAAGGTTGGACAGAACATACAATTGCCGGTTAGCTGTCTAATTGGCGGATTGTCCGATTTAGTGTCGATTGCCCATGTCAATGATTTGTAATATTTTATTGTTTGGGATTGTGAAAAATTTGTAATTACTTATTAGTCTTTTACATCCTTATGTATATGAATTACAATGCTCTGAATTAGATTTAACGATGGACATAGAACTGAACGATAATGATTTTATATTGTTATAAATTTCACCGACGATTATTCAATTTTTATGCATATTGCATGTTAGTAAGGAAAAAGTTGATGACAAGGTGTTATGAATAATGAAATTTCTTGTTAATTTTCTTATATAATTAATATATTTCAATTTGTCCTCAAATTTAATTATTAAGATGTGGATGACTTGTGTATTTTTTTTTTTTTTTAAAAGGAACAATTCATGATATTTTTGTCACTTTACTCTTCTTTTTTTGTCAGTAAATGCTCAAAAACTCTCATTTAAGAAAAATAAATATTTTTCATGAATTTGATTTATTGATGGATCTATAGACCGAATTTAGATAAGTCATTTATCTTAATTTATAATTATTTTAATGCGTGCTTTTGCATTCTCACCGGCAGACATGTACTATTTATTTTATTGCTCTTTCTATGTGAAAATTTAAAAAATATATCTATAAAGCGCAAGTGTTTATTATTAATTATTTAATGTCAATAAATCAATTACTGAAACTTCCTTAATTTTGATTGCTCAAACTATGATAGAATTTCTAGACAGAAAACACAGGGATTGTGCCGTCTGGTCAAATAAAAATATTATTGGAATTGGAATGGAATCGAAGAATTTGGTTTGGTAATTTGTATGATAGAAACAAAGTGGCCTCTTCAATTTTGTCTTCAGGGACATATTTTGGCCATCAGTCTTACATGTTTGTAAAGAATCCATTCATTAATTAATCCATGCAACATCAATTAAAGAGTGAGTCCAGACAAGACCAATTACAAGAATTTGCGCTTTATATATTTTTTTTCTGATTGGATACTCTTATGTGTAAAATAAGGTCCACTTACAGACCTTTTTATTAATTAATTTTTTATTTAACTATTTTTTTAGTGTTAAAATTCCGAATGGAATCAACTTTGGTCATAAAGAAAAAGAATTTAATGATTATGTTGAAGTGTTTCCACGTGGACGTGACTTGAAAAAAAAATTAGACTTCATTAATGGACATATCAGCAAACATTAATATTTTAGACGGAAGCCATAATTGATAAAAAAAAAATACAGAATTTTGATTGATAAAATAAAAAAGTATTAGTTAAATTCGAAAAACATTCATAAATTTAGGCTTTTTTTGTGATAAATCCTTTTATGTTTAAATTAGTTTTCTTACGTGGTATGTCTACATTGACGTGATCTAAAAGAAAAAATGAATCTCATTGACGGATACATCAGCAGACATTAATTGAAAATCTTGTTTTAATTATTGTCATGGGTTTAATAAGAATATTTTAGTATTACTAGTTTTCTCACAGGTGCATTGCATATTGTTTGTACTCTTAATTTTTATACGTTCAAATAAATATGTAATTTAATTTTTATATATAATTTATTATTGTTTTTTTTATAAATTAGGATACTATGAATAGTTTATATTACTAAAAATAAAAAATAATTATTAAATAAAAATATTTATGAAATAATTAAATAATTTGTTAAGGAATTTATAATAATAAAACATTATTATAATTTGACAACTAAATTTTCAAGAAAATAAAATTACTTATCAACCAATTTAAATTTTTTTTAGCAATTTAGATTTAATGAACTTAATTAGCTTAAAATACAATAAAACTTCGACTGCTCGCAAAGATAGTCAAGCTCTTGGCTTTGTTAATAGCTCTTAATAGAGCCTGAAGAATCAGGCTATTGGCATATCGCAAAAGAGTTATAGGTTCAGTCAAAAATATTTGGGGATTTTTTTTTTCTGGGAATTTAGGAATTTTATTAAGTTCATTTTGGGAATTTTATGAACTCATGTCCACTTTTAGATTTTAAACAAATTTGGGAATTTTATCAAGTCTAGAGGGAGTCATGATGCCATGGAGAACTGCTTCTGTTCGAAAACGTCACAAACACAATGTTCTAATCATTTTAAAGATTAAAACAAATTATAGGCAGTGGTTGTGAATCGCTGGATAGTTCTAAATTTGTGACGGTTAGGTTTAAGAATTAGGGATAAATAGAGTGAAGTGAAAAGTAAAAAAAGAGTCCCTTTTGAACTCAGTTAATACATGAGAGGAGAAACGCACTGAGAGAGAAAAAATGTTGTGCTTGCATTGGGTTTTAAGTCCTTGGATTGCATTAACCCAAGGTGGCCCCATGGTCCCACTTTATAATACTTTATTGTAAGTCCTTGGTCAAAGAATTTGTAAGTTGGGGTCCAGAGGGTTAGAGTTGCGACAAGATGCAAAATTTGCTGTATTTTTATGTATTATTAAAATATGAGAAACCAGTTAGTTATTGTAATATTTAATATATTAATCATTTATAATTTTGGTATTTTTCATTTTGCTAAACTCTATGACCATATAATTAATTTTATAATTGGTTTTTTCAGAAAAGAAATTCTTTCAATTTGATATATGCTATATAACATGCTATGACATAATTTTATGTTATATAATAATTTTCTATTGTATATCAAAAAATAAATCTGACGACTCCATTTTTTTTAGATAGAGAAACCTTCCATTTTAGGTGTTCTATTTAAATAGAGAAATTTACATTATTTGATAATTTTGAGAAGCTAGCCAAAGTGAATAGTTTAAATTACTCTTGTATTGTTTTCCATTTCAAGTTTGACTGTGGGAGAATTTTTAGGTAGTGGTAAACAAGAAATTGTATACTCATTTAATGCATTGAAAGTATAAAAAATAACTTGTTGCAGTGAAAAGTTCTTCATTATTATTAAAACGTGCACAACTTCTTAAAATACAGACTAATTTAAGTGGGATAAAGTTTTTATATGACAACAATATTTTAGAGTCCATTTCTGAACAAAGATATCGATGTGTTAAGAACTTATCATCCATTAATTAGTGCACCACTTGTAAAATCGCAAGCAAATAAAAGTAATTAAGCATAAATTTGGAGGAAGAATTGTGAACATATATTAATATTGAATCACAAACGTGAAACTAACTGTGAACATATATTAATTGCAATCATATGCATAAACTCAGAATTAAGGCAGTAATAATGAAATTGTGAACAGATAACCTAGAACTAGGGCACTAATCATCAATTTGTAAACATATTTGCAAGAGGATGTTGTAATTCTGTTGTTGCTTCCTTTAAAATGTCAGTGCCTACCTCAATCACAGTAACCTACCTGCCATTTCTAATTAAGTTGTTCTTAGACATGTGTTTAATTTTATAGTTGTTACCACCTTGACACCTTAGGATCTCCACTATACAATCTGCAAAGTTAAAAAAATTTTATTCATTTCAAGTGGAGGGAAAATATCATAAGCTTTTGTGACGGCATCTAGTAATTGGTCAATGGTTTTAGGAGTCTCTGTATTTTATTGAGTCAATAGCTTAAAAAAAAAAATCAAGATTCAAAACATTTAAATCAGGGTTATTTGGTGGTTGGCAAAGCAAATTTATATTTAAACCTAATTGAAATATTGCATGTGCAAGTTCAGCATCTACCACATCTATATATGGCTTGACTTTGTCTTATTGGATTAAAATGGTGTTTGAACCCATTTGTGGCCATTTTTCTTTGGTTGCAGGCAACATCTTGCCAATTAAGATGTCCCTTATTACATCTTTGGTGATTAACATGATTGGCTTTGTTTTTTCCTGCCACCCGATTTTTGTTATTCCTTCTAGTTGGCTCTTTGTCAACAAATTGACCATTTGTTTAAATCTAGGTCTAGCAATTGCTGCTAGAAACATAATTTTAGGAATGAAGTACTTGCTTTTTCATTTGCATTTGCGCAAAGGCTCATCCTCATCATTTGCAAGATAAAACTTTTTCATTTCTATCACATATAAAATCATTTTTCGTCAATACGAATAACATTTTTCATATTGAGGAATAAAATTTTTTTGTTTATTGTCTTGTTTCAAGCATCGAAAGACAAAATTGAACTTTGTTGCTTTGATTCTCATCCTTCAGAAGTGGCTTGATCGCATTAGAGCTTGCTTTAATCTTTCTTTTTTTATGAGTCTATGCACACATGACAATGAATGGCCTAGTCCATGAGAAAGAGAATGGATGGTGGTTCTTCTTCTCAGACAGATTTGTTTTATCCTTTTAGGAGGGATTTCAACTCGTTTCTTGCCTCTATTCTAAGGACGTTTCACTCCAACAATATCTTCTAACTCATCTTTAGCATTGCGTCAAATTTTGTAGACTAACTTCACAAAAATTGAAAACATGTTTATAATTTGTTCAATACCATGTGCATCTTCCACACCCTTTTCCATGTTAGCAAGCACAAACAAAATTTTTTACTTAAATATTTTTTCATTTATTTCCTCTTTTTGTCATTTGTGGAACATAATTTGATGGTTGTACAATCGGATTACCTGCAAAATCATGTTGTTCTTCAGTGGGGATAGAGTTACGATCTATGAACAAGTTTCTGAATATGGGTCCATCTTCTTCAATTACATGTGAGTTTGTTAGGACCTAGTTAAGATCAAACTGAATTGGTGAGTACATATTGAATCTGTAGATAGATTCATTTAAGTTGTGAGATATCGTCCATTTTTATGAAGTAAATTTGTAGAATTTGAAGAGACTCTTTATTCTTCAAAAATAAAAAATTTGCCTCAAATGCAAAAAATTCACGTGTAAATATTCATTCACGACTTCAAATTTGTTTTGTAGCCAAATTTAATTTTTGAAAATTTTTATTTTTATTGCCAAATCTATTTTCAATCACTTTGAACTTTTCTTAGTTATATTTTTCTTTACGTAATTACATCCTAGAAGTAAATGAAATATTTATTCCCTCATTAAATGCACCAAAATTCTCTCTCCTACATATATGGCTTAGCATAGAAAGTTAAGAGGGAGTTAATACTGATTTAGGGGCGAATAAGAAAAGAAACGGGCAAAGATTACAGTTAAATTAATTTTTTAATATGTGTGAAAAGTTAGTTTTCTCTATTTAAATAGAACAGAGGGAATAAATAATAACAAATGATATTGCTCTTTATTTTCCAAAATTTTCTATTTTAAAAAATAAAGGCAAAATTGAATAGTTCACAAACACAATGTTCTCATCACTTTAAAATTAAAACAAACTATAGGCAATGGTTGTGAATCGCTCGATAGTTCTTGGCGGTTCTGAATTTGTGATGGTTAGAGTTGAGAATAAATGGAGCGGAGAGAAAAATAAAAAAAAAAATCCATTTTGAACTTAGTTGATATGTGAGAGGGGAAATGCACAGGGAGAGGGAAAACATTTTTTTTTCCCTTGTGTTTTAGGTCCTTGGATTAAATTAACTCAAGGTGGCCCAATGGACCCATTTTATAATACTTTATTATACGATTAGGTCAAAAGAATTTAGAGTGACAGCATATTTATATTTATAAGTTAGGGTGCCAGAGGGACAAATGTCATTTTATAGTCGCAACACATTGCAAGATTTTGGATATTTTTATAGGTTACACCTAATTTTTCAGATATAATATAATCCCGTAAACTGTCTATGTTATTAAAATATGAGAAACCAGATGGCTATTATAATATTTAATATATTAATCATTGTTATAGAGCATCATTTATAATTTTGGTATTTTTCTTTTTTTCTTTTACTTTTTGCTAAAGTCTATTACCATATAATTAATTTTATATTTTTTTTTTTTGAAAATTTCTTTCAAGGGGATATATTGTTTGCTAATATAACATGTTTTGTCATAATTTTATATTTCATATATATTTCTAGTGATTTTTATTTTCTATTTTATATCAAAGAAAAAATATTATAATATATTCCTTAATAAATATTATTTTTATTCCATAATACTTGTCACATTTAGAATTTTACGTCCTTTAAGGAAAACATTAAATTTGTGTAACTTATAATAAATTATTAAGTAAATTGACTATATTATCCTTAATTTAATACTAATTCTCTAATAATACCATAAATTGAAGTAATGATTATTAATCATATATAAAGGTAAACATGAAAAAAATAAACTTATTACTCCTTGAGATTACAAACGTTACAAATATTTCGAAAAAATTGTTTTCTCAAACGTGATATGTATTTTAGAATAAATTATTTTGTCAAATATGACAACTATTATGAAATGAAGGTAATAATAAGAAATGACACTTATTCTTACTGAATAAGTTGCTTGTAGGAAATAATTGTCACTAATCAAATAAAAATTTTATTAGAGTAATAATTAAATAATATTAGGAAAAATAATTAATTTGTCTTTGAAGTTTGATCAAATTAACTAACTTGCCCCGTGTTTTAGTTTATTTCTGATAAACTATTCAATCCCTCCATCTATTTTTTCCTGATTTTACTGTTAAAATATGTGAAAAGACAAAAATAGTCTCACAATTAAATAGAAAACGACGATAATAACCTTAACTACCGACCCTTGCCTTCCACACTTCATAAAAACTCAACAACATTTTCAATAGCCAAACTTTTCTTCATTGGACTCTAAGCTTACAAATGAAGTTTAGACTAAGATTTTTTAAGGTTTTGTTATTTTCAATAGCCATTGGATTTGGAGAGCTAGGAGGTTGTACCCCCTCCATCCGCATGCTAAATAATAAGGAAAAGGAGAAAAAGAAAACATGGAGTTTAATATTTGGGCAACTAATCATTATAAGTTTTGATAATCATACAAGACCAACAAGGCAATTAAAAATGGCTCAGGAGCTCGATTTTATTGTTTCACCTGAGATTTTGTTTCTTGACTCATATATGCCAAAGCATGCAAAAGTTCAATTCTCTATTTGTAGAATCGTAATTTTTTTCCTCCAAATGATATCCCAAGTTTGGCGATGTTAACAGCTGCAAGGTCATAACTTTGATAGAGAGCTCCCTCGAAATACTTGCAGTGATCATGATACAAGGATACCGTCAAAAGAAGGTCAAGTCTAGAGGTGGGGCAGCCCATCAAGGTAACGTCAATTAAAGAAACTATGACTTCTAATAACTAGAAAGGTAAAAAAAAAAAAAATGAAAGCTTGCATCCAATTTGTATGCGTTACTACAGAATTCAGAGATTAGAAGGAGAGAAAGAGAGACAGAAAGTGGAGTTGAGTGTGAGTATTTATGAACTGTGAAAGGGAGGGAGGGTAGTTAAGGATGTTATCCTCGTTTTCTACTTAATCATGAGATTATTTTTGTTTTTTTATCATTTTAACGGTAAATCAGAAAAAAGTGGATGAAATGACTGAACAATCTAATAAAAGTAAATCTCAATATCCATTAATTAATATTGATAAAAAAATAGGTACGAGTTAATTAATTTAATCAAATCTTATGGATGAATTAATTAATTTTCCATAATATTATATTTTAATATATTTAGTAAATACTTTATATGGTATAATATAACTAACTAAAATTAAATTACCTTTACTTTTTCAAATAAACTTTATGTTTAAATAGAAAATTAATATACTCCAATTAAAATTAAATTATCTTTGTTTTTTGACCAATAAAATCACAATTCTTATCCAATAGAATTTATAATTAAGTAGAAAATTAATATGACCAGGAAAAAATTAAATTACTTTTATTTTTTTAACTGATCAAACTAAAATCTTTGATGATATTTTTATCGATCCATAAACTTAAAAAAATGAGCATTTTGGCAATCCTAATATTTCCATCAATTTTTGCTTTTATATATATATATATATATATATTATAGATTAATCTCCTTTTATAAATAAAAGACATGATTTTATATAATTAAAACCTTGATATTATACATTTTTTGCACTCTTGACTTGTCTTATATCCATTTTCTTTGTTTAACTAAATTAAACCTAAAACCTCCTTACAACCTTGATAAAAAAATCTTTTTATATTTATAAATACGGAGCATTTAACATTGTGGAGAAGGGATGACTAATTTTGTGTATTTGAATGTTGAATTTAAATTCATCATCTATTATTTAAACGTTAATAATTTTTTGAAAATTCATGTTGCATTTATCATAGTTTGATCAATTATTGGTATTGAAGTCTTATTAACTTATGTTTACATTAAGGAATGTGTTTTGCTAAAAGCTTTAATTCTTGTAAGAATACGACTAGCATAGGAAACATTTGATTTATTCTCATATTAATGCATTTTTTATATTTTAAAAGATTATAAATAATTATCTCCAACCATATTAAGCTAGTTTGTTTGGTTTGTGTTTTGTTTGTTTTTAGTTTTATTGCTTGAGGACAAGCAATAGTTTGAGTTCGAAAAATTTTGATAGGTCGTATTTTTATAGTACTTTAACTTACTTTTTATTAGGAATTTTAGTATTTTCAATTATTTTGATTAGTTTTTATTTAGATTTATTTATGTTTTTAATTAATTTTCCTTGATGAACTTAATTTGAAGGATTTTAAACAGAAAAATAGTCAAAATTTACATCAAAGAAGGTTGGAGCTGAAAAATGGACATAAAGGCTTAACATGGCTAAGTCAATAAAATACACAACCTGGTCATGTCAAACACTACGATCGTGTTACTAAGAAAGCTGAAAAGTTCAAGTTGGCTGAATTTAACTATTTAGCCAATATAGATTTGAAGCATAAACGTGACTTGTGCATGGAGTTGCATGAGAATAATAGAAGACTTATTTTGTTTGAGTTCCAACCCAATTTGATAAAAAAAGACTCTTAATTGAGAAGAAATACAATATAAAATTGATTTTCTACTCTAATAATATTTCCTCCTTAGGCCAGTTAGATTCCTACTCGAATTTAAAGACACCCCATAAAATTTATATAAAGAGAGATTACTACAATAATTATTAATCATTGAATCTTGGATCTTAGATCTTTGTTTTACTCGTTTCTTAGTTTTCTATCTTTAAAGACTTCTAGCATTCGAGTTTGTGTAAAGAATTAAAGAAGCCGTCCACGCTATTCTTTGACTAGTTTTTATCTCTAAACTTTTTTTCTTATTTCTATTTTTCATTATTCATATTGATTGTGAAATTATTTTCAAGTTTAATTGAGTTTATTTAATTACTATATCAAACTAAACTCTCATACTAAATATTTGATGTCGCTTAATTTTATTTCAATTTATAATATTATATTTGTTTTTCCCTATTCAAAGCATAATTTATTATTGAACTTAATACTTTCAGGCAGAGTTTCTCCCCTAGATTGTTTAGTTCATTAATCACTATCGGAAGAAGCGTTTATGATATGAAAAATGTAATAAATTACATGGGAATAATAACTTGATATGGAAGCTATATGATTTCACTTATGGAGAGTTTTCATAAATTAACGATCTTAGGTTATGAATTTTTAAATAGACATAAAAGTTGATGATTTAATTCATGTTTGATTGCACTATTAAGAGATAGGTAATTAGACATGATTAAAATAACTAACAATACATCGGGAGAGCTTGTTAGGGATTTTAGGGTTGTTTCTCCTATTTGAACAATTAAAATTGATTAATAAACTAATAAAATAAATTGGATAGAAATAAGTGAATTCATAATCCCTAATAGCTTTTAAACCTTGATTTCTTTTCAACAATTATTTACTTGAGTTCTTTTTAATAATTTTATTTTATTTCTTTTATTTTTAGAATTATTTTCATTATTTTCATTTAAATAATAGTAGGTTAATATAATTTTGGTACTTAGTATACAATCCTCCTGGGAATGATACTCTACTTACTCTTTATTACTTGTTGCAATTTCGTACACTTCCGAAAAAGTCTGTCAAGTTTTTGGCGCCGTCACCGGAGATTGCTGTTACCAATATGAATACCAATTAACTTATTGTTAGTTTCGATTTTTTTTTATTTCTTAATTGAAATATTTGTTTATATTTTGTAGTTTTCTTTTCTTTTATTGATTTTAGTTTTGATATTTTCTTGTGAAGTGTTTTCAAATGTTTCATCGATAAATAGTCAAAAGTTTTAATCAATAACATTCGAAGCCATTTTAAGTCATTTGGGCAATATTTAATTGATATGGAGAATTTTGACTACCATTGACATTGGAATCCTTCACTACAGGGTTGGAGTCACTAATACCTTCCAATTTTTGAAAATGAAAAGAAAAACGAGAATCAAGTTAAGGATTTGATTGTTGCCCTCACTAAGTCTCAAATGGAATATTTTAAGTTTCACATGAAATTCATGAATGAAACTCGTGAGAGTTTTAAGATCCAACAAGCGGCAATCAAGTACAAGCAGTAGAATTGATAACTATGGTAGCTGATGGAACTCAAAATGAGGAATGCACATTGGATTATAAGGAAACTTTATGGGAAGATGCTCCTTAGAGGAAGCAAAGCCTATATGTGAAGAATACAACTCCTTTGAACGCGAATTAAATCTCACTGTCTTTTTTTCGGATATGACTATTCATGACACTAAAGAAAGTGAGGTACAACTGGAAAGGCCATTGGCTGAGATTTTAAATGAAGATGAGCAAAAAGCAATATTGGTGGATGAGGAATACCACTGGAAGATCCTTTCTTTCCAATGATACCACCTTTAATAAATTGTGTTCTCCATGATCTAATAAAGCTCTTTCCCCATGTTCATCATTCAAAGCCAAGTGTTGTTGATAAGACGAGTATAACTTTTTCTAAATTAGCCAATCTTGAGGGCGTTTTCAACCAAGACACTTGTGTGATATTATATGATACATACTATGGATGAAAGCTATTATTTGATGAACTTCTCAAAAGTCGAGTTACTGACATTAAACAAAAGCGCTTGTAGGAGACAACCCATGTTTTATTTTAGTTTTTATTTAGTTCTTTTTTCTTTTGTTTAGTTTTTGTTAAAATGTATTTAATTTTGTTTAGTTTTTTTCTACTTTGATCTATTGTTGTTCACCAAACTTAAAGTCTAGTCTTTGCATTTTGCAGGGACTCAATTTTGATTTTCAAAAGAGCGGCCCAACCGTGACAAGAGCCATGGTTGTGGACATAAAGCACTAAAAGAGAGAAGTGTTCTTGAGGTTCAATAGACTCCATGGCCTAGCTGTGCAAGTTGTCATGGCCGTGGCATCCAGGCTGGAATTATAGGTTCTAAGAGATTCCACGGCCTGGCCGTGGGATGGAACAAGCTTGTGGTACGCTATCAATGCTAACTCTTGAGATTCAAGAAGGTCCATAGTCAGGCCGTGGTTTACCACAAAACCATGTCACAATCCACAATCAGGCTGTAGGATGGGCCGCACTCATGGCAATAGTGCGAGTTCACGATCCCACTTCTGTAATTGCCATGGTTTTGTTAGAATCCACACTTAGGGTGTGTCAGATTCCATGCCCATGGCACACCACCACGCGACTGTTTTTGCTCTTTTAACTATTTTTCTCATTTCTATCAGCTTTTAGCCATTAGATTCCATGCCTTCATATTCCTTAAAGTTTTATTATATTGCTCAATATAATGGTTGTAAGAGTTTCCTAGCTCATTTTTATTTCATAATTCTTACATTTTGTGTTGAGGCATGATCTTAAATTTGAAAAATTATTTTCGATTTTACGCATTGAGGACAATGTGCTAGATTAAGTCGGGGAAAGGGAAAATTTTGATAAAAATTATAATTTTTTTCCTTTATTTATCTTTATTAGCTTAATATGGATGGAATAATTGTGACCAAGATTAAAAATTATCATAATTTAATAACTTGTGATAAATTTATTTTTTTTTCTAGTCTAGTATGTTTAATTTTAAATTTAAAATTTTAACTTAACATGATTCTTTGATATGAACAATTGTTTTTAAGATCATAAATACCTATTTTTGTAATTATCATTGTAGATGTTTATGTTTTGATCTAATTTAATTTAACATTGGCATTCCTAAAATAAAATTAGAAATTCCTTTGTAGCAAAATTTTTAAAATGCTCAAATTAGAAAGAGATAATTTAGGTATTCTTTGTTGAACTTCATATTTTGGCCTAGCCATGCTAAGTTGAATTATAACCCTTGCAATCAATTTGAAACCTATAACCAATATTTTTCCTGTTTTCCCCTATTAAACTTGGCCTTTAAATCAATTTTAAATCTTTACCCCAAGTGCAATCATGTAAAGTTGAAGGATTTAATTTTATTAAAACGTAGTAAGAAAATAAAAGACAAAATTTTTTTATTAAATACTAGCAAGTAGAGAAATTAGAAAATTCAAAGAGAAGCATCCCAAAAAAGCAAAAAACTAAAAATTCAAGTTTGGAAAAATTATTCTAAGCAAGGAATGAATTATTCACAAATTATGAAGAGATCTTGTAAAGCATCTCTAGTATTGAACTAGTGAAGAACTTCAAGATTATCTCCTTTTATAAAATAAAAATACATGTTTTAATATAATTAATATCTTGATATTATATACTTTTTGCACTCTTTGTTAATCTTATATCCATCTTATTTGTTTAACTAAATTAACCCTAAAACTCCATTACAACCTTAATAAAATCCCTTTTTTATCTTTATAATTGTGTAGCATTTAACATTGTGGATAAGAGATGACTAATTTTATATATGGAAATGTTGAATTTAAATTCAACATTTTTTATTTAAAGGTTAATAATTTTTGTGAAAATTCATATTCCATCTATCATAGTTTGATCAATTATTAGTGTTTGAAGTCTTATTAAACTAAATTCACATTAAGGAATATGTTTTGTTAAAAGTTCGAATTTTTGCAAGAATATGATTAGCATAGGAAACACTTGATTTATTTTCATGTTGATAGATTTTTTATATTTTTAAGATTATGAATAATTATCTCCAACCATATTAAGCTAATTTTATTAGTTTGTTTAATTTGCATTTTTTTTAGTTTTATTGCTTGAGGACAAGTAATAGTTTAAATTTGAAAATTTTTGATAGATCATATTTTATAATATTTTTAGCTTATTTTTTATTAAAAATTTTAGTATTTTTAATTACTTTAATTAGTTTTTATTTACATTTATTTACATTTTTAATTAAATTTTCTTGATTCTTGATAAACTTGATTTGAAGGGTTTTTAACAGGAAATTGATCAAAATTTGCATAAAAAAGGTTGGAGTTGAAAAATGGACATAAAAGCTTAATGTGGCCAAGTTAGTAGAGTACATAGTCTAGCCATGTCAAACACCACGCTCGTGTTACCAAGAAAACTGAAAATTTAAGTGGGCTGAATTTAACTATTTAGCCTGTATGGATTTAAAACATAGACATAGCTTTTGCATGAGATTGCATGAGAATAATAAGAGAGCCACCTTAGCATTGCTCTTGCCAAATTAGGTGAAAGAAAACTCCTAATTAGGGAGAAATACAACAAAAAAAATCAGTTTTCTACTCATATAATATTTGTTCTGAATTAGGCCAGTTAATTTCCTACTCGGATCCGAAAACACCCTACGAATTCTATATAAAGAGATCACTATAATAATTGAAATCATCAAATCTTATATGTTAGATCTTTGTTCTACTCTTTCTTAGTTTTTCTTCGATTGAAGTCTTCAAGTAGTAAAATTTTGTAAAGAGTCAGGGAAGTCGTCTATGCTATTTTTTGATTAGTTTATCTCTAAACTCTTAATCTTATTTTTACTTTCCATTATTCATATTTATTATAGAATTATTTTCAAGTGTAATTGAGTTTTATTTAATTACTATGGTGAACTAAAATCTCATACTAGAGATTTAATGTACCTTAATTTCTATTTCAATTTATAATATTAGATTTGTTTTTTCTTATTCAAAATATAATTTATTGTTGAACTTAATGCTTCCAGGCAGAATTTCTCCCTTGGATTGATTTATTTAATTGCTCACTATCAAAAGAAGGATTTTCAATAAAAAAAATGTAATAAATTGCATGAGAATAATAATTTGATGTGGAAGTTATATGATTTGGCTCATGGAGGGTTTTTATAAGTTAATGATATTAGATTACGAATTCTTAAATAAATTATAAAACTTAATGAGCTAATTTATGTTTGATTGCACTATTGGGAAATAGATAATTAGACGGGGTTAAAATAATTAACAATACATCGGAAGAGCTTGTTAGCTATTTTAGGGTTGTTTTTCCCAGCTTGAACAATTAAAATTAATTAACAAATCAATAAAATAAATTTGATAGAATTAAGTGAAGTCAAAATCTCTAGTAACTTTTAAACCTTGATTTTTTTTCAACAATTACTTGCTTGAATTTTTTTTAATCATTTTATTTTATTTCTTTTATTTTTAGAATTATTCTCCTTATTTTCATTTAAATAATAGTAGATTAACATAATTTTAATACTTTATATATAATTCTCGTGGGAACAATATTTTACTCACTCTTTATTACTTGTTGCGATTTTGTACGCTTGCGAAATAGTCTGTCAATCATCAACAAACAATAAAATGTAATAAAGAGATTCGAGGACGTCTCACCCGTCGTATAACCATGAATCGACTCCCTTCTTTCAGACTCAGAAAAAAGTAAAGAAAGATCTTCAGCACAAATTAGGAAAATATGAGGAGATAAAAGGATCTCTCTTACTCAAACCCCTTTTAGGAATAACTCATATCTTACTCCCATTGAAATAAACCATATACTGAACATTAGACAGACACACATATATATCCAATTAACCGATTGTTACGTAAAAACCATATGAAAAATCGTATCCCTCAAAATAATCCAAATTCACCCGATCCGATCATGAGCTTTACAGTATCAACTTTAAGAGCACATGAACTATACTCGTCCCCGTTCTACAATGTATATTATATATAATTTCGAAGGCCACAAGAATATTATCAAACATAAGGCGGCCAGGATAATATTAGGCAACCTATTCTTTGGATAAAATTTTATATAAGACAGTACATAAAGCAATAGGACAATAATCTTTAAGGCATTCAAGGTTATCATTTTTCGGAATAAGCACAATAGAATTTACTTTTATATGTTTTTCTGGATACAAATATAATGAATGCAGAAACAGAAGTAAAAATAATTGTTGGATGACAAAAGAGGAAAAAATTAAAAATGTCAAAATTCTAACTTACGAAAATATTGATTTTTTATTTTTTATTTTTTAGCATTATCAAATAAAATTATCCTAATCATATTTCATTGACTACATCATATACACATTGCACCAAACATGCAGGAAATTATTAAAAAATTTAGCAGCCATGAAGCCGTGTAAAAGAATTGACTTTCAAGGCATAAAAAAATAAAGAAATACAACTGGATGTTTAATGTACTGACTGCACTTGTAGTAAAAGAAGCACGTTTTTTCTTAAAAATGCGAATACCATCTCCAAATCTAATGTGTTTGCATGTAGGGATTACACGCTCTCCATCTTAAAAAAAGGATTAAATTAAAATTAAGGTCTGCTTTAATAATTATTTTAAAATGTTTGATTACTAGTTTAATTAATTTTGTTTCAATTAATTCGGTTTAAACCAAACTACACTTACCATAAAATTGAGTAAATACAAAATTAAAAATATTTTTTAGAAAAAAAATTTCCAACTTGTAATTCAGTCAAATTGCAGCTCTCTCTCTCTCTGATGCTCTTTCTTCGAATCACTGTCTGTCCCTCTTTCCTACTTGCTTTTATCATTGCTGTCACCAGCAAAATGGAATGTCACAGACTTCAATTCTATTTTTATTTTATTTTCCAAAAACACTCTAATTTCACAATCGCATTCCCATTTTTTAGCATCTTACTCACGCAATTTCCATCAATCCCACCGTTGATTCCTCATGGGTCCACTAATTGGAAACTTATAACATCCGTCGATTCCAGAAAGTCATTTCGTGTTCGGTTCATCAGCAATTACCCACATGGATTGTCCGTGTGTCCCGTCAGTAATCACGGACCACCCGCTATCTTCCAGCACATGAATGTGAAATCAAAACAAGACCACGCGGTTGTTCAAGTTTTTATCACCTACTCCTAACCCACACCATAACAAGACTATCATAACCACTAAAACAGGTGCTCTTAAACGTGTTATAATTTTACTGGTAGTGATTGTATAATTAGTGGTTCTTTATGTAGAAGAACAAGAATTATTTTCTTTTAAAAAAAAAAAAAGAAAGTGGAGTCCCCACCGTTTTCCTACATATCCCACAGACAAAACCAACCGACACGGTGACAACAATTTTCTTTCCTTTTTTATTTTAATTTTCATTTTTCTTTTTTCATTTGGATTTGTTTCTTTATTTTTTTAGATTCCCTCCTTTATGTTTCTACTTTAAATAGCTACCTGTATCAATTACCAACACTTCAATCAATCAATATATAAGTGTTTGTTTGAGACTGACTTCTGAAAACATCTCTCTTCAATTCTTTTATTTATTCATTCATTTCTCACTAATTCTGAATATATCATTTTCTTGTAAAAATGGAAACTATAAGCTGGGTTATCTGTGGTGTTCTTTGTACTTTTCTTACTGTTGTTGGAGCTGAAGATCCTTACAGGTTCTTCGACTGGAATGTTACGTATGGCGATATTTATCCACTTGGTGTAAAACAGCAGGTATGTGATAGTAACTGGTTGTTGTTGTTCAAATAAATTTTACATTTCAAGATTGATCTGAAAAATGATATTTTACAGGGAATTCTTATCAATGGACAATTTCCAGGACCTGATATATATTCTGTCACCAACAATAATCTTATCATCAATGTACATAATAGCTTGCCAGAGCCTTTTCTCATTTCATGGTGAGAATTACAATGTTCATTTCATATAAATCACATTCCAGTTTTCTTTAAGGTCTCTGCGTATAATATGATATAAATTATTTGCTTTAAAGCCCTTTTTATCGATATAAATTTTGTACGAACACACAAAAAAAAAAAATTACGGAATGATAATTATTTTTTAAAAGAAAAAGATAATATGGAGTGATGGAAAATAATATGGTATAATAATTAAATTGGACTTTCTCTAAAGAAACCTGATAATTATTTTAACGTATTTAATTGAATTTTACACGGTTTTCCAACTTAAAAATATTACATTACCTACCTTTTTTTTCGGTCTTTCGAAAAGCAAATTTCATCGCATAAAAATGGTCGTCATTACGTATCATTTACAATTCTACATTACCTTTTAGGGCAGCACACCTCAACGGCACATACATTTTATGCCTCTTAGTTACATGCAAGAATGTAAAAATGACATTACATGCAAAAATGGCAACGTAGGTTGTTTTTTCTTTTTTTCCCTTTTCCGAAAAATGTAGGTTGTGGGTTTTTTTTTTTTTTTTTAAAATGTCAATTTAACTTCAGTGTGAATTTAATTAAAAAAAAATCAATTGGATTGAAAAATAAATATTATCTATATAATTAAATCATTAAGTAAAGGGTAAAAAGGAAGAAATGCCACTTTCTAAGATCACGTAATAATGGTGGATTTAATTTGATGTTAGAAGAGTAGAATTACGACCAACATTAATTCTTGTTGTAGATGTGAATTGGGACGTTCACTCTATTATTTATTGCCTTTATGCTTTTAGTTATTTTTTGAGTATTGATTTTTAGATTAATGAACTGTAAAGTGCTCAGCTTCAACTAAACCTATCTTTGACTTTATTTGCTTCTTCAAAAATGTGATTATTTGGTTGGCTAATTGGTCACGAGTCAAGTCCTCTCTGTCTTTTTCCTTGTTTTACTTTTCCTCTTCCTTCTGTTCTAATTTTTATTTTCAATTTTAGTAATTGTGACATTGATGCGGATTTGACTGTGCATAAAACGGAATAGAACTAAAGAATTCAACTGACTCCAAGTAGTTTGTAATTAAAACTTATTCGGTTGAGCTCTTATTAAGTGAAATGATACTGATCGATAATATGGCAGGAATGGGGTTCAACAAAGGAGAAATTCATATCAAGACGGAGTATATGGAACAACTTGTCCAATACCACCAGGCAAGAATTTCACTTACACATTACAAGTGAAGGATCAAATTGGTAGCTTCTTCTATTTCCCATCTCTTGCCTTCCACAAAGCAGCTGGTGGCTTCGGTGGCATCCGGATTCTTAGTAGGCCATTGATTCCGGTTCCATTTCCTGAACCAGCCGATGATTTCACTGTTCTTATTGGAGATTGGTTTAAGACTAACCACACGGTAATTAAATTAACAGCATCCATCTCTTATTGACATTGTTATATAATTATAATTCAAAATATTAACAATGTTTGCCCTATTTGTGATTTCAGAAATTGAAGGCAATTTTAGATCTTGGGCATAGGCTCCCTTTTCCAGATGGTATTTTGATCAACGGTCGTGGACCCAATGCTACATATTTCACATTTGAACAAGGTAATTTTTGAAATGGAGTCTGTGAATTGAAACTCTTAAAAACATTAATTAAGGTTAATTAAACTCTTAAGCCTTTGTAGTAAAAGTAAACAGCTGAGATGATTAGTGAATCTATTGCAGGAAAAACTTACAGGCTAAGAATATCAAATGTGGGACTCCAAAATTCGCTCAATTTTCGAATCCAAGGCCACACAATGAAGCTGGTCGAAGTTGAAGGAACCCACACAGTTCAGACAACCTACTCATCATTGGATGTTCATGTTGGTCAATCTTATTCAGTCTTAGTCACAGCTGATCAGCCTGCTCAGGATTATTACATTGCAGTCTCAACTCGATTCACAACCAAGGTCCTTACCACCACTGCTATTCTTCACTATAGCAACTCTAACAAGCAAGTCTCCGGTCCCATCCCCGGTGGACCGACCACCCAGATCAACTGGTCACTTAATCAGGCTCGCTCCATTAGGTACTTAATTTTATAAGTTCTATGGGTCTTATAAATTATGAATTAGAAGATGAACGTTTATATCCTAACTAATAATTTTTTATCAAAAATTGATATCAAACTGTTGATTACCAGGACAAACCTTACAGCAAGTGGACCGAGACCAAATCCACAGGGATCATACCACTATGGACTAATAAACATTAGTAGAACAATCAAGCTAGAGAGCTCAGCAGGTCAAGTTAATAGGAAGCAGAGATACGCAGTTAACAGTGTATCATTTATTCCCGCTGACACTCCTTTAAAGATTGCTGATTACTTCAACATTAGCGGCGTTTTTCGAGTTGGAAGCATTCCTGATTATCCAACACACAAGAAGATGTATCTTTACACTTCCGTCATGGGCGCTGGTTTCAGGGACTTTGTCGAGATTGTTTTTCAAAACCATGAGAACATCGTTCAAACCTGGCACATCGATGGATACAACTTTTGGGTTGTTGGGTAAGTGTTGTTTTCACGTATCATATTACATTTAACTCTCCCGAGGGCCCACACATGTAGAATGCTTCGTGCACGGGATCGCTTTTTTAACTGACTAATTTGCGTATTTGCAGAATGAATGGAGGAGTATGGACATCAGCTAGTCGTAATGAATACAATCTTAGAGATGCAGTTTCGCGTTGCACCACACAGGTGAGATATTTCAATTTTGCCTTTGATTTTTGTGAAGTATGCACTTAAGTTGGGAGCCAATGCTAATTAGCAATCCTGTGTGTGCAGGTGTATCCAAAGTCATGGACTGCTATATATGTGGCGCTTGATAATGTGGGAATGTGGAATGTAAGGAGTGAATTTTGGGCCAGGCAATACTTGGGCCAACAGTTTTATCTGCGGGTTTACTCTCCTGTGAGGTCTATTAGGGACGAGTACAATATTCCAAGGAATGCCCTTCTGTGCGGCAGGGCTAAGGCCGAAACGACATCACCTCTATGAATAAGTTTCTGCTACTTGTACAACTTTGTAATTGTAATGATTATATGGTCCTATCTCACAGTCTCATTTTCTTTTGGCTTTTAAATTTGTATTTGGTTTATAAAAATACAAGCATTAATTTGTTGGTAATTTTGTATAAGCGGTTCTACCACACCCCGAACAAGTTGAGTGAATAAAAAAATTGTAATGGGCCCACTTATATGCAACAGTGCTCAAAGCTAAATTAGTAATTTTGAAGTTTCACAAAGAGTGCAAAAAAACTTGTTTAATCTCTACTCTCTTCCTTGTTGCAAGTATGGATAAAAATTTTTCCTAATTCAGCCAGTGTCTGATCTTATTCAATTCGATTTTAGCAGATTTGACTAGTGAATAAATCAGTTTGAAATGGGTTAGATAGTAATTTTATTATTGTATTAAATTTAAATTTAGGAACTTTGGTAAACGCCACTTATTACCCGTTTAATTAAACATTTTAAAATATTTAAAATAATTATTATTTTTGAGTATAATTATATTTATTTTTTTATTTTTCATGAAGTCAGAATAATAATTTTAAAATTTTTACTTACTTTTATTTTTGAAAAATAAAAAAAAATATTGTTAAATGAGTGATTATAATCGGCATGAGACGAGTTTAGGCAAATGCGGAATCAGGACAATTATTTTAGAGAGAAAATTTTTTTTAAACTTTATAAGCTAAAAATAATTTTTTTACATTTTAAAGGATCAAAATATAATTTTTCATAAAAAATTTATTCGAAAGAAATTTATTGGTGGGCCATAGCCACATTAAGCTCCTGTGTAGCTCTATCTCACCACTTGAATAATAAAGTTTTGAAAATATTTGGAGTCGTCACCTTATTTTACTAAATTAAGAAAAAATTTATAGGATTAATTAATTCTTTGAAACTAACTAATCCAGTTTTAACTAGAGTAAGTTTGAGAGTTGGGTACAGATATGGAAAGGTGTTAGGCAACCATTCCCTCCGGCCAAAAAACGGCTTCCTAGTTGTTCGGATATTCATTATTTATTAATTTAATTTGTGATGTAAAATATTTTATGCAATTCTGAAAATGATGTCATTCAAGCAAATTATCACATTTAAAACATTCATCCAACATAAAAATTAAACATCCATAAGAAAGGGAAAGGAGAAAAGAATTACAACATTTCCTATTAAAATATAATCTACCCATTTATCCCATTACATATTTCCATTTTTCATTTAATAAATACAAATCAATAGAAATAAAATTATTACAATCCATATGAATAAAAATAACATTAACTTCGAATATTAAACAAGCAACAACAACAATTATATAATATTCAAATATTCATTTAATATGATTAATGCAAGAACCAATAAAAAATTAGTAAAACACAAACGTTAGTTCAATAATAAAATAAATTATTCAAAATTAATAATATATAATAAAATAATAGAATATAAATTGATGCTAGAAATGTTAGAGGTGTTAGCGAGTTAGACGAGTAATATATAACATATGTTATAGTATAATAATTAAATGTGCATAAATAAATAATTGCAAAAATAAAAATATAAAAATTTTAATATTGTTTCAAGCCTATGATCACAATGTTCATCTTGTTAGATGAACAAAATTAACAAATCATTGCAAGAAATAAGATTAAAATTATTAAAGTACTCATCCGAATCAAGTATGGATTTTCAATCCTTAGGCCTTATCCCACTTTAATCTCAAAATCTAGGCACGATTTGGTATTTTTTAAATTATTTAGCTTCTGAGTTAATATTATCACACCACTGAAAGTGACTTTCATCATATACTAAGATAATTGGAGTTCATAAACATCAAAAAATTCAAAAATGTCAGAAAATTAGAAATCTGCAGATTTCTGGGCTCAAGTAGCGCAAGTCATATGCAACTGGCATGAGCCACTTGCTTCTGGCACACGCCAGATTCAAGAACCCTGCGCCAGATGCGTCTGGCTTGCACCAGATCATCCCAAAAAGTTACAGATTTCTGCAAAATTAGGTTTTTACAGGTTCCTCTCGCAAATGACCCAATTTTTGATTATTTAACAATAAAATTAAATAGAAATACACAAGAGATGACATTTAGACCCTCAGTTTATTTGGTCTTGAAGAAAAGTCGTTGATTTGCTTGAAGTTGGTGAAGAACACCTCAAGAACACTTCATCTTTGAAGATGATCTAAGTTTGTGTATTTGATTCACTTTTAGAAGTGTTTCTAACCCCAAAACACACTGACTTTATGATGATCAGACTTATAAACTCAAAAATTTTAAATTGTGTTTTTGATTTGATTTTGTGTTTGATTTTTATGTTTTTGTTGTTTTTGTGCTTTGTTTTCTCTCAAACTCACAATTGCCAACTAAAAATGCCAACTCTCTTAACCCTAGAGTTAGAGATGAATTTATAGGCAAGTTGGTATTCTGACACTATTTACTACCCATATGGCATGTGGGCCCCATAAATGACTCGATTTTCGATTTTTTACGAAATCAGTTCATATGGTACGTATATCAATGTAATTCATAAAAATTTATCCCGTGTGCACTAGAGACTCACTTTCAAACCCTATTTTGGCACGAACTTCGAAAACGTGAAAACTATCCAATTTCTTACCCTAGAATTACTAGTTCAACAATCGAATCAATCAAACGTTCCGAACTCGTTACCACTAGAAATGTCATCACCATTGATGGGCCCGTAAGGAACACTAATGGGCCCCACAAGTGGGCCTCACTAGGGCCACTGTGGGCCCACCAGTAAATCAATCTAATTTTATGAAATTGATCCGAAAATTGCATAGAGTGTTGCAGGACGTCGAAGCATGTCTCGGCTGTACCCGAGATGCGCTTCTTGGCCCCGTTTTGCCAAAAACGTGAAAAAATGTGCTAAGGGTTGCACTTCCTAGACTCGGATAATTGCTTTGGGATCAAGTGCTTCTGGTGCTTCATCCCCTTTTTAGAAATACAGGCTATCATCATCGAATATATTTTAGCGCAAAAATTAAGCATCCACAAATACGTGAATAGTTCACTTGTCTTGTAGCAACATTTTGTTAGATAAAATAAGGTGCATACAGATTGTGAATTGTGTTAAGAGATAAAAATCTCACATTGCTTAAATAAAAGAATTTATAATGGTGTATAGTATGTCAAGTATCTAATTCAAATGAATTGGATATGGGAGGGAAACCTTGGAGGGAAATGAGTTTGTGGTTTGCGTATAAAATAGAATAAATATTGAGATACCGTTCAAAACAAATGAATTATGGTTGTAGAATTCATTTATAAGTGAAATTTATTTGCAAATGAATTTGTCATGTTTGATATGCTACAATTTAAAATAAGAAATTCAATTGAATTTCACAAAATTATGTTTGAAACAATTCTTAAATGAAAATTCATTTGTCTTTATTTTCTAAAATAACATTGACATAATAATTTAATATAAATACTAATATAAATAAATCATTCATATTCCACCATAATTAATTAATTAAATTTTAAATTTTCAAATTTTAAGTCCTTTCAAATGCTTAAATTTTATTTTTATTAATATATTAAAATATATTCAAAATTAAAAATTGATTTGGATTCAATATATAATCATAGTCATATACAATATCAAGTTCATATTCTTTTAAAAAAATGCTAAAAAAATAAATGTTAGCATTTTAGTCAACAATATTTGATGTAAGGGAGCAATTCAGTTGAAATAAATGTCAGTGAGTTAATATGTGGAATTCATTTGTAAATTTCAATAACTTTAATAGGATGTGAACTAAGCTAACCAAATTCCATATAATTCAATTTATAAAATTTAAATCTATATTTTTTTATTTCAGAAATAAAATTTTAAATTTTCAAATGAATTTTTTAAAATTTTATAGAATTCATTTGTATCAAATAAGCTCTAAAAATCTTTAATAACACACAAAGCATATCAACATCTTCAGAGTTGTTGTTGTATCCTAAGAGGATTATTGTTGCAACTACAACAAGTAGTAGGGATATTAAATCCTTAAAAAAAGTTGATGAGTAACAAAATAATAAATTAAATTTATTATTGTGTATATTTGCATTAAAGCTTTATATTTAGGTTCACCTCTCTTGACAACCATAACAGAAAAATCAATATGTAATGAAGGAGATTGCATAATTTGATTATGTCGAGTCACTTCGTGAAGCACCATATTATATACTTGATCAAGGTTAGACAAAGGTTTCAAGAGTATAATTTGACTCCATAGAGACTTAAAAGACTCATTTGATCCATTCAAGAATTGAAATACAGTTGTGATTTGAACATTAGCATACTCTTGAAAACAAGACTCATTGTACAATTCACACTCAAATGAGGAAGAGGACGAGCGTTTCTTAATTATTCTCATATGGAATTAAGTTTAGTAAAGTAGTGATATGTTATCGTGCACAGAAGATGCCACGAGAAATTTGTACTAGTGATGAAAAATGCTTCTCAACAGTCCCCATATAACATAAGTATCTTCCATATGAAATATCATAGAAGCGATTGAAGGCAATAAAGAATAAAGAAGTCATGTCACCAATAAGTTATTGCATTTGACCCAATGCAAATGCATATGATTTTGAGGGTTTGGTTTCTTAATATATTATTGAGAAACCCTTACTTATTCCTTATAGACACAACAGCTACAAAATTAGTAGAATTCAACTCTTGTGAAATAATCAAGTTGTTGTGATTAGCATAATGATGATGTAACAAGGAGAAGAACGGTCTTCATTAGGTGAGTCTTGAGAATCCATTTTGATTGAAGAAACTCTAAATCCAAAATTATCGAAATTCGAAGTATTTCGACTAGAAGATGAAGAAAGAATGAAAAATTGATTATGAATTGAAGGAAAATATCAGTGAATTAAAGATAACGAAACTCTGAGATAAATATTAGAGAAACTCAAAATTTATCTTTCAATTTTATTGGTTAAACGAAAATGAAATCAATTTGGAAAGAATAACATATATCCGTTAATGAATTGAAATAAATTATGAGATTCCTTAAGTAGATGTGAAGAAACAAATCAAAAGTTAATAATCAATTAGCTCTTATAAGGTAATATGCAATTTTTTTTCTCAATATTTTATGTTGTTTGTGTATGTTAATAGTTAGCCAGGTTGCCTAACAAACACAATATATCTATCTTTTTTTCTCAATAACTTATTTCCTTTTTATTATTTTTTTACAAAAATGGAAAAAAAAAACCATATTAAAAAGTAATAAAATAAAAAATTTAATAACTTATTATGCTTTTATTATTTAAAAAAAAGGAAAAAAACATATTAAAAGAAGAAAATGTAAATCAATAACTTCTTATGCTTTTCTTTTCTAAAAAAAATGAAAAACCATTTGAAAAAAAGTGAAGTAAGAAATTATGAATTAAAGAACAAGTGAGTATAACGAGTAATTTATAATGCGAAGCAAACCTAAAGAATATAGTAAAATTTTAAATAACAAGTGATGAATAGAATCTCAACAATTTATTATGCTTTTTGTTACCATATTTTTTTAAAAAAAAGGAGAACTCATATTAAATAAAAAAAGTAAAATAAAATTCCAAATTACATAAACAAGTATGATAAGTAATTTATAACATTTAACCTGTCTAATATATATATATAATTCCTAATCTTTTCCCCCAGAAAAAATGGAAGTCCTGCTAAGAACTTCTCTTTCTAAAAAGCTTGATTAGAGTCTTCCCTTAACATTAATCTAGTAAAAAATATAGTTTATAATATTAAAAATCGCTTAATTTTTTACATTTTAAATTACTTAATAATTCTGCATTTTTATCTTTTAAGTGTGATGGGTCTCCTATAAAGTGTAATGAAATTGTTAAGATTAAGGTTGATACTGCATCCTGAATGGTATCACCATTTTCATCACAAATAGGTTGTCCTTCATTATTCACTTGTATTGCATTTAATATTTCTAATTGTTGCTGATCAGTTAGGTGGTAATCCCACCAACCTTTTAGTTGACCTGTAAATCCTGCTATAATTATTTCTGCTATAGCCCTATCTGATACAAATGACTGGGTTTTATATGCATTAGCTGCCATAGTCATTTGCTGTAATATACTATATATATATATATATATATATATATATATATATATATATATATATATATATATATATATATATGTGTGTGTGTATATATATATATGTGTGTGTATATATATGTATATATATGTATTTTGCTTTTTATTACGATATTCTTTTTGAAAAAAAGGAGAACTCAAGTTAAATAAAAAAGTAAAAAAAATTACAACTTACACAAACAAGTATGATAAGTAATTTATAACTTTTAACCTGTCTTATTTATATATATAATCAAATGACATAGAAACATTGCCATAAAAATATAAATTAGATTGCATTCTATTACATTAGAGCTCGATCATCAAATTAAAATTTCAAGATTACATTCACCAAAAGAACACCTAACAAAATAACACACAATTACCCTAAAAGAGTAGCTAGCAAATAATTATTCTTAAAATACAAACCCAGAAGAAGGCCATTAATGAGTGTTCCTGTAACAAAGAGTAATTACAGAGCAACCTCTCGAGTAGGATTAGCCTTCGTTTTCACTATGCAATCGGAGTAAGAGTCTCCACATTTCTTCCATAGAGTTAAATTGGACTTCAAGACATCGTAGCTAAGGAATTTTTAAAATTTTTATCTTCTATCCAATTGATGGTGGCTTGCTTCTGAGTCCATCATCATCTCTTCATCTTCATTGATCTCGTCTCCGACCAGCTTACTGGTGGCTTTGCTGTCGGTAACTGCAGGTTCAACTGCTATATGTTGAGCAACCATGGCAATGGTCATCAACATCAAGGGAACCAATATCTTGGGACTCTTTTTGTTTCTCTTCTTTTTTTTTTTTTTTTTTTTCTTTCTTGATTGGTTTCTAGTAAAGAAATGAGAGAATGGAAGAACATAGAATCCATTTTTGTATTTTTATAGTAAATATAGAATCAAGAAAAGTTTTAAAATATTTTATCATGCAAAAGAGAAGAGAAAAGTGTAAGGAATCTACTAATTAAGAAATTGTAACAATTAATGTGTGCATGTGTGTTGTAGGTTTAATTAGATTGTTTTGATTTTCTTTTCCATGTGCATGCTTCTGATTTTTTTTTGTAATTCCTTAAATGTCTAACAATTTCAGTTACAACCTCCATAAGCAATTAGGTAGCACTGCAAATAGAGATGTACCTATGAGGAAAAAAAATTAGATTTTTGCAGGTTTGATTTATTTTAATTTAATAGAGAAAATCAATATATTTCTCTTCTATAAAATTTTCATTATACTAAAAGAATTATCCAAAACTATTAAAAATAATTAAAACTAAATTGATTTAATTAGTTTTGTTTAATTTGATTTTATACACAATTTAATCTAATTTACTTTTAAAAATTTTAATGTATTTGATTTGTATTCTTCCGATTCAGTTTAAATTAAATCAAACAAATGCTCCTTTCACCCGAAAATTTCATTTTCTCTGCGATTGGTATCTTCTTTAGAAAGATTGGAGACATTGATGGAAGCGGAACAAGTATTTTAAGATATCTGTTCACTTCGATTTGTTTCATGAAAGTACAAGTGGGCATAAATAAGTTTGAGATGGACATAAATAGTGAAATATTTATCTGCAATTAATACCAGTATGGTACAGGTACAAGATTTTAGGTACCCGCTATCCATTATAGTAATGGTTTTAGACATAGATAATGATTTTTTTATATAGGTATCCGTTATAGTAAGATTTGGGCAGCTGTTCACTTCTCGTCGAGTTTTTATGGGTCGAAACATATTGAAAGTTTCCGGTGGAATTGATGAAAGAAAACTTGGACTGGATTAATGCAATGTGCTATGATTATCATGGCTTGTGGGGTACTTCAGCTACGGGGGCCCACGCCGCATTATACTATTCAAGGAGCAACATAAGCACAAGCTATGGGCTTAAATCATGGCTTAAGGCTGGAATGCCTAGACACAAACAAGGTTGTTATGGGCTTGCTGCTTTACGGTAGGACTTGGAAGCTTGAAGACACAAAAATAAACGGAATTAGTGCTCCGAACATTGCAATCGGCCTAGAGAGGATGTTGTGTTGACCTTTTCCCAAGTGGAGGAGTTCAATAAGGAGAAGAGAGCCACAGTTATGTATGATTTGAAAACTGTATCAACATATTTGCATGTTGGATCATCATGGATCGGGTATGATGATACCTGTATCTATCTCAAATCCTTTTAAAAACCCATTTAAATATCTATATTTGAATCTTTTTAAAACTTTTATTACTTATATCTATACCAAACCCGTTTAAAAGCATCTCTTAAATGAATAGATTATTCATAAGTTTTAAATTATACAAATCTAATTTTCTTTTAAAATACATTTTTATTAATAAATGGGTAGGATATGTGCAGCACCCCATGCCCAAAATGATTTAATTTAGCATGTAATGAGTAGCGGATAACTAGCGTCTTATACATGTATCTTAACTAATAATTTCATTGTCCGTATTCGTCTAAAATTTATTTATAATTATCCGTATGTTCATTAAAAGGATCAAAACGAAGCGAATACTTTAAAATATTAGTCTCACTTCTATCCCTAAGCGGATCCAGTAATAATTACATCAATCTTTTTCTAATGGAAAGATGGACACAAATTGTACTCTCTCTATCCAAAAAGATAATTCGTCTTTCCTTTTTAGTTTATAAAAAATATAGTCTATTTTCTTTTTCTGCATTATAATTAATTTCTAAATTGTCCATTTTATTCTTATTAAATTTATCTTATTTTTAAAATTCTCATTCATTTTTACTTATTCCAATATAATAATTGCTCGTGTATTATTAAATATGTGTATAATAAAAAATTTATATAAATAAAATTATCATTTATCTATAATAATTACTATTTTCTCGATCTGTACGAAAATAGAAAGTGTATTATTTTTTTTTTAGAATAAAGGGAATAATTGCTAAAAAAAAATTAGTGATACGTGGATAAAATTAAGAGAAATAGGCCAATATTAAAGAAGAGTCCAAAATTTACGCAGTTAGGCCATTAGGCCCGTTTAAAATGTATTAAAAAGATATAAGATTTTTAGTTTAAAATTTAAAAGTTTATTACATATAAAATTTAATAATTTATTTCATTTATTGTTAATTATTAGAAAAAAAAACACGAAAATATTTCAAATTTCAATAAAAAAAGAAAAAAATAATTATTTGCAGTACTAGTTTTGTTAGTGACTGAAGGTGACGTACATTGTTGTCCAGTCACTATATATTGTTATTAATGTCTAATGGCGATTGGGAGTAATAACATATGATGATATTGATAATTATCCATAATCGGGAAATTAATAATTTTATCTTTTAAATAAAAAATGTTTTTATCAATAATAAACTAATTTTTATATTAATAGTTAATTAATTTATTTATTTTTTCGATGTAACTAGCGATAAAAATATTTTTCTTATAAAAAAAGACAGGCATAAATATTAGGAAAATACTTGACTATATGGAAAATACTTTCCTATACATTAAACTTCGTTTCCTAAGTTGAATGTTCGGTCGGACTCTCTTTCTAATCCCATCTCCTACACTCTACGCCGTTAAGAGCGTAAACAATACGCACCTCGCCTGGTCTCCTAGTCAGCTTTTTTACTGCTTTTTCCACAAAACCAAACAAAACAGCGCAGTGCCTATCGAGACCCCAATTACCAAACAGCAAGCAATTACTGTCTCGTGATTCAAAAACCTCTCATAAATCCTCTTCTATGTATTTCTCTGTTTCCCCTTCTTCCCCATTGCCTGTACTTTCCTTTCTCGGTTATCGCCATCACTCTCTTACCTTAATTAAAAAAAGATAAATTCCAAATCAAAGCAAAAATATCTCAAAAACAAACGAAAACGGTTGAAAAATGCATACCAAGACAGATTCTGAAGGAACCAGCCTTGACACCTCATGGCCGCCACGGTCACCTCGCCGGCCAGTTTACTACGTGCAAAGCCCGTCGAACCACGACGTGGAGAAGATGTCATATGGGTCAAGCCCAACTGGGTCACCGGCTCACCATTACTATCACTGTTCACCTATTCATCACTCTCGTGAGTCTTCTACTTCTCGATTCTCTGCTTCTCTGAAAAACCCTAGAAGTCTTTCTGCTTGGAAGCATGTACAGATTGATCAACGTAATGATGATGATGATGATGACGACGACGAAATTGACGGTGATGACCATGGCTCTGGTCGTAATGTGAGATTGTATGCTTGTGGATTTTTGTTCTTTGTGTTGCTCTTTTCTATGTTCTGCTTGATTCTGTGGGGAGCTAGTAAGGCCTACAAGCCTCAAATACTTGTTAAGGTTCGTTTCATTTCCTTCGTGTTTACTTTTCCTCTTTTCTTTCTTTTTTAATTCAAATTTAAATTCATAAATTCCCACAGTAAGAGATACATACTCTCGTCTGCTAACATTGGGCTATTGCTCTAATTGCTTTAGCTCAGTTTTTCAATCCACCATTTTTTAAGTCCTAAAGAATATATTTTTATTATTTGCTTTTTATTAGTTAAAAAAAATACCAAAATACCAAAAAAAAAAAAGTAAAAGAAAAATTAAATTTCCGATTTGTTTCTTAATCTATAAAAAATTTATTATTCTTATAATTTTATATTTATTATTTTAAAGTTACTTTTACTTTTTTTAATTATATCATTTATTATATTAAATTTAAATCAAATTCAATTCTTAATTATTTTTAATTAAGAAAACTCTTACTTATTTTAATTTTTTTTTCTTCAATATATCAGTGAATGCATAATTTTGACTTTGGTAACAAAAATTAATAAAAACTGATATGGAATTCATTAATTCTATAAATTATGATTTATCTTTTTAATTAAATAAAAAATTATCATGAATTCTGAAAAAAAAAACCTACTATGAAGCAAAATATATAAAAGAAGGTGCTTGTGTGGAATTTGGTTGAAGCAGAACATAGTGTTCGAGAACATTAATGTTCAAGCCGGGAATGACCAGACAGGAGTGCCAACAGATATGCTGTCGTTGAATTCAACGGTGAGGATTCACTACAGAAATCCCGCCACATTTTTCGCCGTCCACGTCACCTCAACCCCGCTGGAGCTTCACTACTACCAGCTCAGAGTCGCCTCAGGACAGGTATGTCAATGGTCCTTTTCACCCTTGTTTAATGCACGAAGAAGAAGCACTGAATGTAAGGGTAAAATTGTGATTACAAGAAACTTAGGCGGGGGGCCCATGCCTGATAAATAAATTCCTTAGGATTGAAAATGGAAAAGAGGTTTTTGGGATAATTAATGAAGACCTTGGAAAGTGGGCCATGGAAATGGGAGATTGAATGCCATTGGCTGCCTTTGTTGGAGTGCCTGCAAAAGACTGCAAGGACTTTATTTACTTAAAAAATGCAGTGGAGCCCATTAATTTTGAATTTGGTTTTGTTCACATTTTCTTGGCCTTTTCACACGTGACAATGATATAATTCTATCATACTATTTATTGGGTAATAGCTACAAACTTTTCAATTATTTTAATTAGTTTTATTATTGTTGCATAATTTTGTTTATTAAAATTTTATTTCTTGGCCTTTTCATGGTCTCCTTCTTAAAATGTTTGGGTTCCATAATTCTTAATCATCTTTATTTATTGTCTTAATCTGGTCATTAGATGAAGAAGTTTACTCAATCGAGGAAGAGCGAGAGGAAAGTGATAACAATAGTGCATGCTTCCCAAATTCCCCTATATGGGGGAGTACCTGTTTTTGCTAATGCGGAAGAGCACATTGAAAGAGTAGCCGTGCCTCTTAACCTAACATTTGTGGTAAGATCAAGGGCTTACATTCTGGGAAGATTGGTTAAATCCAAGTTCTATAATCGTATCAGATGTCCACTTACTCTACGTGGAAACAAACTTGGCAAACCCCTTAATTTGACAGCTTCATGTGTTTACAACTGAATTATCTACATCTTCTGGTTAGCACCTCCTTTTTGCTGTTATATTTTTTGCCCATTTCATCTAACTTCTGCCATATGCTAAGGTTCACCTCATAACATTTATGTAAATTCTTTGCCTTCTTACCTAGTCTTGCGTAGGGAATGGCTTCAGATTTGATATCTTTTGGGTATTTGATCCAGCATTCTTATTCTGAGACAAGTTTGATATTATTTTTATTACTCTTGACGGGTTCGAATCGTGTTTACAAATGAATTATGATATCCATTGATGTGGCAGATTCATTACTGCTCATTTGCAATGTATGTAAATTATTATTATTGTTGTTTCTTCTACTTCTGGGGTCTTTTATGGAAAATTCTTTGCATTCTCTGCTAGTTTTTCAGAAATTTTAATTTGGAAAACAATCTTGAACAGGTGAATGGTTCAATCCATCGGTGCAGAAATTTTATTTTGCACAAATGGGATATACATTTTGCTTGTTTCGGTTATTAATAGTTCCAAACAAATTTCAGGGAAATTTTGAAATAATAAATATTAAAGAACATAAATGAAATATTTTGAATTGTGCAAGAATATAGGTTCGAGTAAATACAATATTAATTATAATATTCCATTAAAAAATTGAACCACATTGTATGGTTGCAAAAGTTATAGTTAATATTGGCATTTTAACCCTTATTTTTGTTTTGGAACTGCTTGTTGTTTATCAACTGTAGCTTCTACTTTATACTCCTCTTTTAGATTCACCTCCTTTCAATTTAATTTTTTATTCACACTAATAAACTTACTTATCGTCTGGAATAAATAAATTTTATAAAATTTTATGAAATTTATTTAAAAATTTATATTTTTATATTTAGAATGAAAAAAAATATATATAAATTTTAACTCTAAGAATTCAATTTTATAGAACATAAATTATACCAAATTCAATAAAAATAGTTAGAATTTTCATATGAATGTTATAAAACTAAGCTATTCAACTTTTTATAATAAAATTACTCTTCTACTTTTATAAAGCTAATTTTTCAATTTTTTACTCATTTAATTTATTTATTTATCAAACTTGATCAAAATTATGTAAAAGTAACTTTTTTTTTAGAAAAATATTTTTCTATTATTTTATTTTTTATTTTAATATTTTTCATCCTTTATTTTAATATTTTAAGTTTTTTTTTACTATTTAAAAGAGATATTCAAATTAAAGATTCATTCATCACTAAATTAAATACAATAATTTTATTAATATTATTTTTTCATATATTTATTTTAATAAAAATATAAAAAGTTATACAATATAGCATAAATATAATTGGTATTTATTATTGTAAAATTATTATTTTAATAATATTTTAGGGAACAAAAAAAAAATTTCAATTATAAATTTGTTTCATACATGTTTATGTGGAACTCAATTGAAATATTTTGAACTAATCATACCAAACATTAAATCTATTTTTCTTCCAATAGATCTATCTGTTTTTTTTATTTTTATTTTTATTATTATTTTGTCTCCATGTTTGAATTTCTTTTGTCACTTGTTTGTAAGTATTTATTACTAAATAAAAATATAATATTTGAATTTATTTAGTTGGAGATTTTACATTTTAATTTATAAATGTGAATTTTCGATCAATGAATCCTAATAATGTAATTTGTTGCTCTATTGATGCTACTGACGCATCGTGACGTAAACTTATGTGTATTCGACGTATGTTGTAAATTCTTAGAAAAATAATATATGTATAAAAAATCCAGAAGAGTTATTAGTTTTTCGTTTAAATCAATTAATGGACTAGTTATTACTATGAAAATTTATATCTTTTATCAAAATTAATTCCAAACAGAAAGATCATATATATATATTATGTTAGTGTCATTGTTCAAAAAAATATGAATTTTTTTATTTTACCAAAAGAATAGCGAACTACTAATACTACTAATAGAGTTCTATGTCTGGTTTATTATGAGTATTTGTAATTCTTAATATTATTATTAATGAATTATATTTAAAGAAAAAGTTATATATATAGACTATTAGCTATGCAACCCAGATATAAAAATATAACATATATACGCAAAATAAATATGAGCTGACGAGCTGACGAGCTGACGAGCTATAGACGGTAACAGATACCATCGAAATGCTTAATCCATGTAATTCTTAATACATGGTTTGTTGACTTATCAAGCTGAGTATAGAAATGCTTTATTTTATGCAGGAGCAATCCATTTTTAATTATCTTCTCCAGACTACTTTTCATTTACAATTGTGAATATTACGAGGATCCCAACCTGGTTTTGAATTAGCAAAAGTCCCAAATTTTCCATTTCAAAAGCTTGGGTTAGACTATGATATGATACCCTAATTTGCTTTCAAAGATATCTAATGTGGGAACAAAAAAAAAAAAGAAAATCCTTGTAAATTGTAATATGAATTGTATGTCTCATTACATTGGGCTATATGATCACTAAGGGTTGTAGAAATTGGCTTTAAGCCCTCTGCTGACTAAATTCCATATTGCAGCAGTTACTATTAAGGCACCCAAAAGCAAGCCTAGGCACCCAAACCCTAAATTAAAACACCACATTGGACCATTTCTCTTAGGTTTCTTGATTGAAATCCACATAAAGCAAGGATAAACAAAAGTTAGAGGTAATGCTGCTCCTCCAATTAAAGCTGATAGGCTTGGCAAAAATGGAAAAGTAATTGCCATAAAGAATACAAATCCTCCAAAAAACATGCGCAAACCTGACCGAACCCATTGCGAGCACCGGCTTTTTTTAATGCTAATCGTATCTCAACTCTAAATTGTCAAAAACTGGCATTGCATAGATTTGGAATAAACACAGGCAGTTCACTACTACTAACATGTATATTATACCCTTCATAACTTTGGAGGCCTTTTGGCTGTAGAATAGCAGAGATATGGTTGCATTTCCAAAGAGGTTAGGTATCTGCCATGCATTGAAGCAAATGGTTAGTGTATGCAAAATTTATTTTTAAACAACATAACGTTTGAAAATAACTTGAAAATTGGTTTTTGAAAGGAAATTTGATTAACCTTATCTCCATATGCCCAAAATCCTACTGTTGCTAGAGGAAAAAAGCATATGGCTAGTGTGAGGTGTGATATTAGTACTCCTCTCCACATTGGTTTACTCGATGGATTTTCTGATGTTGAAGGCAAAGTTCCCTGAATCAACACAATTTACATTTGGCAGCCTCTTTTTAAAATTTAAATTGCTTTGATTTCCAGCTTGTTAGGTTTTTCAATTTGATAAAGTGAAAATCTAATATCTTACTCAATTGAAAAAAAAAATTTAATTAAAATTTAAATCAAACTGGATTTAGACCTTATAACGCAAATCAAATCGAACGGATCAATTTCATTCAATATTTTATAGTTTGATCAGTTTCTAATCATCCCTGATTTCATCTAACAACAGAATAATAAAATCAATGTTTACCTGAATCTCAAGCACAAGATTGTGTCCCTTAAAAGACAAGGCAATAAGTCCAAGTACAGTCAGAATACCACTAAATTTTTCCATGTGAGATTTCTCTCCTTGCAATGGGACATGAGACACATCATTAGGTCTACCTTCAGATATGGTAGATACCCAAATCAGTGTATAATATCCAACGACTGTGATTGCAACAATCATAGAAATCCCAGCAACAGAATTCAAGTTAGGTCGTAAAGTAGCGAACGCTACTGCCACGCAAGTAAACACCAAAAACCACACAATCCCACCCAATGACTTGGCAGCAGACGTGGCATCGCTCCCACACATAGTGTGAGAGAAAAGCTCTAAAGTCTTTCCACCTGTGATTATGAGTATCACACATGTGCCTCCGGATAGGTAGGCCGTTGGAAATATTTCAAGTAATTTCCCTAACTTTGGACCTAAGAAATGTAAAAGCAGCACAAAATTAATTTCAGCTCATAATAAAAATTTATTTCCCGGACTGAAATCGAAAAAAGTAAATTAATTTAAGGAAAAAGATTGGAGGCACCGATTTGGGTTGTTGATTTCTTACTAACCAAAGGCTGAGATAGCAAGTAGAAGAAATCTACTGCAGCGGGATCCAGGAACCACCTCGTGAAGCTGGACTAGAATCCATCTTGTACAGAGTTGCCATGCAAATGCAGTCCAGAAACATATGATTCCCCATGACCTGTACCCCAAGAAAGTCACTGTAAGTTGTTTTAGAAAAGGTGATTTGTCTATAAATATAATTCATTTTGAGAATACCTAAGAGTGATTAGTAGAGATAAAATGCTTGAGTTTACTCCAGATTTACGCTATAACCTTAAACGAATAATATTTACATGGAATGGTAAATTTTATTTGAACAATTTTATCATTACATGCGAAGTTTAATGACAACTCATAATTATTCAGACATATACAATACATGCAAAGTTTCAGTTGCCGTATTTGTCTTCGGTTTTTCTTGCTCAGTTGCGTAAAAGATTTTGCTTTAAGGCTGTTGATTGTGAGCATGTGAATCTCATCATTACTAGCAATAATAGACAAGGTAGAACATGACTTGTTCACAATTCTATAGTTGGATTTGCATCCCCATTAATGTTTTCCTAAAACAGATACTACTTGATTTTAGAGAAAATGATAATTTTTTTTCATTTTACAGAAAATGGCAATGTTTCATATAGATGTTTTCTTCTGATGAGCTAACTTGAGAGAAATAATTTTCATAAACTCAAATTGAATGACGAGATAATTTAGATAAAAATCAGCTAATTTGAATCGAGGAAGTCAAATTGATCATCTTCATCTTTCTTTATTACACCTACTACTACAAGAGCTATCCCATATTAAGGAAACAAACAAGAAAACTTACCATCCAAGCTTGGAAAATGCTAGAGGAATTACAAGTCCTTGGGTCCCAATTCCTGACGAAACCAAATGAAATACAGAAGTGAAATGTTTCCATTTCTTGATTCTGTGATGGGAAGCCAATCGTCAATGGAATGGCCTGCTTGCTTTTCTCTATTTGCCATCGTCTCTCTCGTGGAGTGGCCACTGCCATGGTCACCGCCTAGGATGGTGATGGCTTGTAAAGGCGGCGACAAAGGGCTTTGGACAGTGTTGCAATAGTGGTGGAGAGATAACTCTTCATTACTATAACATGATTCAGCTAATTCTCCCATTTTTCCTTTTTTTCTGGTTTGTTTAAGATGAAGTTATGGTTTTTGAGAGGATTTGAATTGAAGAAAATGGTGTGGAAAGGTTTTATAAATGTCCCGCTATCTTAAAGACGTCTGTAGGAATTGGACCTCAATGAAAGAAATTGTAACAAAAATAATGTCTATATTTAAAGAAATATATTTGACATTTTAGGAAAAGATATTTGCTATGGAAGTTCCAAACGGAAAACAGAAAAAAAAAGAAAAGAAAACATTAGCTATTGAAGGTTCGAAATCTTACTCTGTCAAATAAAACCAATCTTCTGGTTGATCTTTTCATCAATATAGCGGTGATAGATCTTGAGTTCAAATGCTGTCAACTCTAAAACTTTATTTGGATGGAGGTGTTTCTTTTGAAGTATGAAAATAGCTGAGGAAACCAATTTGTATGCAATTACCTAAATACTTGACTTGATCATTTAGCCAAAAGCCCAAACTTAACCTGTTAAGTTTTTCCCTCAATTTCAAGTTGTTTTCTTCGTCGGCCGCGTAAGTATTCGCTCTCTTCACCACCGTTCGCTACACTTACGCAAAAGTTCTCTCTACCATTCGTTCCAAACTCTGTAAAGTTTATTCCATTATCTCAAAATATTTTTCTATTTGGTTTCTTAAATATGAGATTTGTGGATTTGATTTTTGCTTAGTTTTGGTTAGTTATGTGTCAGTTCAACCTGTATAGTAGATAAATATGTGATTTTCTTCCCTTCTCCGTATGGAAATTATTTTTCTGACTTAATTTAGATAAGAATATCTCTAATGCAACCATGGATTATAGTTGCATTATCACATTATCAAAAATTCATGTTTATCACATTATCAAACGCAAACATAAAACAACAGTGTTGGCTCAAGGTTTATCTCTCCTCTTAATTTTGATGATTATTTTAAATCAAATAAATTTATATATTATTTTTGTACTAAAAATATTTTATATAGAAATTGTTATTGAAAATTAATTGAAGAAATTATTTTCCTACATCCAAGACATTTACTTGAAAACCATGAAAGCTATGGAAGAATTATTTTTGGATCGGTATTATTATTATGTGTCTTAGAAAATTAATGTAGGATTGAGAGTAAATAATGTTATAAGCACAAAATTAAATTTTTTTCTCTGTCAAAAATTATTTTAAATGTCTTGAAAGTAAGAAAATTCAAAGAAGTACCCAAATGATTCTCTCCACATTTTTCTATTCAAAATATCTTTGGAGTAAATCATGGTTCACGGCTACTAAATGAAATTCTGATCAGCTGCTGTGTTTATGAACACAACTGTCAGAATTCTACAGCAGCTGTTAGCTTTCTGATTCGAAATACAACTCATGGTTTAATGCAACATCTCCTCTCATTTAATGCTGGTTGACGTGCATGTTTAAATCAAAGGACAAGTTCATTAAATACTCTCTATGCCTTGCCTTGTCTTGTTTCAGCCAAAACGTGACAGACTCATTAAATGCTTTCATTTTTAAACGTTATTAAAGTGAAACTGTCACTTCTCTTTAAAACGCTTTCTAATTCTTTTTGTCAACGTTAGGAAAAGAGTTGAAGCCATTGTTCAAACTTTCAAAATCTCTCAAAAGCTCTCTCCTCAAACTCTCTTCATTTTCTTTTCATCACTGTTCTTCAAGAGATATCATCCAAGTTAAAAAAATTTTATTTTCATCTCTTTCTGAAGAATAGATTTATACTTCTGATTTCAAATCTATATTCTGTTATTCCGTGCTTATAATTGCATTTCTCTCTTTCCATATGGATTTTTATAATATGTTGTGGTTAGAGATCTTTAAATGAAATACATTTGTATAATAGCTTAGTTAAGAAGCTATTGTGTTTTTAGGTTATCAAGCGACCTTCTCCATGTGTGAGATTTTAATGTCTTGATATGAGTTTTCTGATCTCTGTAAAATAGAAAAGAGTAGAGGTTAGCTAGAACCTGTGTAATTTAATGGGTTAAGGTTAGATTTAGGTGGTTAAATCTATTTCCTTGTACTTGTTGGTTTGTCTCTTACCCTTGAAAAGAGATAACATAGTGGAGGATCTCAAGATGCGTCTTGGGGAGTGAATGTAGGCGAGTTAGTACCGAACCACTATAAATCTCTGTGTTCATATTCTTTTACTTTTCAAAGTTCTGCTTGATTTTATTCTATTTACACAAATGATAATATTTCTAAACATGCAAATTTGTTTAAGGTTCAGTTGCTAAATGTGAATTTTATTTTCATCTCTTTCTGAAGAATAGATTTATACTTCTGATTTCAAAACTATATTCTGTTATTCCGTGCTTATAATTGCATTTCTCTCTTTCCATATAGATTTTTATAATTTGTTGTGGTTAGAGATCTTTAAATGAAATACATTTGTGTAATAGCTTAGTTGAGAAGCTATTGTGTTTTTAGGTTATCAAGCGACCTTCTCCATGTGTGAGATTTTAATGTCTTGATATGAGTTTTCTGATATCTGTAAAATAGAAAAGAGTAGAGGTTAGCTGGAACCTGTGTAATCTAGTGGGTTAAGGTTAGATTTAGGTGGTTAAATCTATTTCCTTATACTTGTTGGTTTGTCTCTTACCCTTGAAAAGAGATAACATAGTGGATGATCTCAAGATATGTCTTGGGGAATGAATGTAGGCGAGTTAGTATTGAACCACTATAAATCTCTGTGTTCATATTCTTTTACTTTTCGAAGTGCTGCTTGACTTTATTCTATTTACACAAATAATAATATTTCTAGACATGCAAATTTGTTTAAGGTTCAGTTGCTAAATGTGAATGAGCTCAATCTCTGTAGAAAATTAGAACTCTGGATTTATGTATTGTGATCTTCTTAAGTTCTAATCTGTTATTTGACATTCAATACAATTCTCGCTTTAAGTTGGAATACACTTTCTAATCTTACAGAAGCTTTGTGAAGAAGTTCTAAATGCAAATACTTCACTTCGCAAAGTCTTTCTAAACTTGCAGTAGCTTTGTGAAGCTATTCTAAACTTGATAACTTCTCTTCACTAAGCTGTTCTAATCTTGCAAAAAGACTTGTGAGTCAGTTCTAAATTCAAGTACTGTATTTCACATAGTCGTTCTAATATTGGAACGGTGTTGTAAAAATGTTTTAGATTGAATATCTGGTTCTTACAAATACATTCTATTTCCGCTACAAATGGAATTCTAATATGGTGTTTTTAAAAGAAAAATTTTTAGAAAATTCAATTCACTTCCCCTCTTGGGTTATGCCATAATTATCATCGGGACCCACAATCTGGTATCAGAGCTTTGTCTCTTGACTTACTGAAGCTTAACAGCTTAAGAGAAAAGATCCCATAGCAGCCCCACTTCCTCTTACCTCTTTAGAAGGTCAGTCAATTTCTAGACCACCACTATTTAATGGTTCTAATTACTCATACTGGAAAACTAGAATGGAAAATTTCATTAAATCCATTGACATCAACTATTGGAGGAACATTATTAATGGTCCTCGTGTGCCTATGAGAGTTAATAAAAATTTTCCAGAAACAGAAGAGGAATATATTGATGCTGATTAGAGTGATATTTCTGTAAATGCAAAATCTATTAATATACTTCACTGTGCATTAGATTCTGCTGAGTATAACAAGGTTTTTGGATGTAAGTCAGCAAGAGATGTATGGGAGAAACTCAGAGTAACCTATGAGGTTACTGATCGTGTAAAGAAATCTAGAATCAACATCCTTTAGAGAGAATATGAAATGTTCAGCATGAAAGAAGGAGAAACTATCACTGAGCTAAATTCCAGATTCACCAACATAGTAAATCCTTTGAGAACTCTTGGAAAGGAAATTTTTGAAGATAAGCTTGTCAAGAAAATCCTTAGAATTCTACCTAAAAAATGGGATTCTATTGGAGCAGTTATGAACTATAAGTAGACTCTAGTGACATATGATTACTTGATAGGAGCTCTCATTTATGAAGAGATGAAGTTCTTTTGGACTTCAGAAGATAAGAAAAAGAAAGGACTGGCCTTGAAAGTTGATTCTAGTGAAGAAAGCTTTTCTGATCTTGACAGTGATGACTTAGCACTTGTTGCTAGAAAATTCAAGAAGTTTTACAAGAAAGGTGGAAGGCCACACAAAAAGTTTATTAAGAAGAACTTTTCACCTAAAAGCAGCAATCCGCCAAAGAAAGAGCCTTCTAAAGCGGTTTGTTATGAGTGCAACAAACCCCGGTCATATCAAGCCAAACTGTCTTAGGTTGAAAAAGAAATCAAAGAAGGACAAGTTGAAGCAAGCATTTGTAGTTGCTTAGAGTGACTCAGATGATTCTAACTTTGAAAGTAGAGTGGCCAGGAAGAAGTCACAAATATTTGTTTGATGGCCATTACTAGTTTTGACTCTGAAGCAGACAGCACTCCAACTTCATCACGGAAAAACTGAATCTGAAAGTGATCTTTTAGATACTTATAATAGCCTCTGTACTGAATTTGGAAAACTTGTTAAAAAGCATAAAGTTTTAAAAAAATATCACAGAAAGATAAAAATAGAATGTAGTCAGCTAAAAGATGCTTTTTATCAAAAGGTTACATGCAAAGATTTAATCACTAAGATCAAAGATCTGAAAAGATGCAATGAAAGTTTTCTGAAAATCTAAAACACTTTGAGGAGAAATGTAAAAATCTAAATTTTGAAAATGAATCGTTAAAAGTTGAGATTAGAATTCTAAAGTCAATTTTAGAATCGTTTTCTAAAGGAAAATTAGTTCTAACTGTGTTTGTGCTTCAAGAGAAAAACATGTTTCTGTGAGTAAAAATGCCAATTTTAATGTTGTAAAATTAGAACATCAGAAACATATTGAAAAATCTGGCAATGTTAAGCAAAAGAAAAATCATAGTAAGAAAGCTGAAAAAGGATCTACACCTGTTACCACTAATCCTCCAAGACCCAATGTATGTTGGGTACCTAAATCTGCATGATATTTTTAGGTGTGCCTAAGGAGCGAGCTGAGAAAAGAAATGTGGTACATGGACAGCACTTGCTCTAGGCATATGACTGATGATGGAAAGAAATTCACCAGATTAGAAAAGAAGAAGGGAGGTACAATGAGTTTTGGAGACAAAGCTAAAGGTAAAATTATTGGTATTGGTGTGGTAGGTTCTAATCCTTCAATAGAAGATGTATGTCTAGTAGAAGGATTACAATATAATTTGTTAAGAGTAAGTCAGATTTGTGATAAAAACAAAACAGTGATCTTTGAGCCGTCTCATTGTGAAGTTCAGAATATACATGATAACAAAACTTTGTTTGTAGGTAAAAGATTTGCAAACACATACCTAGTAGATCTTTCTGACATGCATAACCTAGACATATGTTTAGTTTATGCTGACGATTCTAGTTGGTTATGGCATAGGAGACTTGGACATGCAAACATGCACCTCATTTCTAAACTATCAAAGAAAGATTTAGTTCGTGGTTTACCTAAATTAAAATTTGAAAAAGATCATATATGCGATGCTTGTCAATTAGGTAAACAAACCAGAACATCTTTCAAGTCTAAGGGTATGTTTCTACTTCTAGACCTTTAGAATTGCTGCATCTTGATTTGTTTGGATCTGTCACCCCATCTAGTCTTGGTGGTTATCAAGAGTCAAGTCAGTTACTTTCCCTCTCTTCTCAATAACTGCGTTTTGTGTTTACATTTCAAATTAATTAAACTATTTTCTTCTCTCTCCTACGTTTCTGACACCACCAACACCAACTTTTTTTTCCCTCTCCTCATTTAATCAAAAACTTCCTCACAAAGTTGTTTCTCTCTCTCCTTCCCTAAAAACACAAACACAAATCAATTTCAACTTTCTCTTGCCTTACCTTCTCTATCTCTCTCTCGCATTACTCAAACTCTCTCTACCAAATCAAGACTTCCAAACCCTAAATCGAGCTAAATGTCCAGTTCCTTCTCTTCCCCTTCCTCTGCAACTATGACTACTAAAGAACTTGAAACTCTTGCGTGACTCACTAAGAAATACAGAGAATAGGAGGCTACTTTTCTAAAGTCTCTACCATAAACGAGTCCAAAATTGAAGCAAAGCAAGGATAAAATTGCAAAAAAGGAGGACAAGGGAAAGAAAGTGGCAAAAGACGTTTTGCCAAAAGGAAAAGGTAAATCGATTCTCTCTCGCAACTCTCTTATGCAGTCCTATTCTATTGATTGGAAATTTTTTGAAAAAGCGGAGTTCGATTTCAAAAGTATGTTTGAGTATCAAGGATGGGTAAATTTTTTAAGACTTAATAAGCCCTGCTACGAAACTGTAGTAAAAGAATTTTATGGGTCATTAAAAGAAATCAACTTCAAGTCTTTATCTGTAAGGATTGATGGCAAGGAAATGATTTTGTCTCTTGATGATTTAAGTAAGATTTTCAAAATACTTAACTCAGGGTCAAGAATCACCAAGATTAAGGAAGTAACAAGAGTTAGTGAGTACAAGAAAGAGGAGTTTGTACAGAAAATCATTAGAAAATATTGTTCAGAAAAGAAATCTGTGATTGACTTCTCAGATTTGCAAGAAAACATGAAATGGCTGTATAAGTTAATGGTGCACTATATTTTTCCTAAAAGCGGATCATTAACTTATGTAAACCAAGTGAAGCTGTGTCTAATGTGGCATATAGTGGAGAACCTGTGCTATGCAATCTTTGACAAAATGGTGAGTAATCTTAAAAAGTTACCCTATGGTGTGGTTCTCACTCCTATAATTGAGTTCCTGAATGTTAATTTGAAAAAGAAGAAATGTCTGCCTGTGTCAAGGCTTGACAGTAATTCGTTGAAATTGAAAGATAAAGAGGAAGCTGAAGAACAAAAAGTGGAAAAGAAGTCTGCATAAAAAGAGTCTGGAGAGTCAGGATTAGAAAAGGTAACAAAGAAATTAGAACAAGAAAAAGACAGTTCTGAAAGAGGAGATGTAAGTTTAGAAAAAAAGAAGAAATTAGAAATAGAAAGTCAAGAAAAGAGAGCCAAGAAAGTTGATGAGGCTGAAAAAGTTTTGATTTTAGAAAAGCAAAAAGTGATTTTAAAAGAGGAACCAGAGGTAGAGTTTGGAACAGAAATAGGAAACACAGAAGAAAAGATGGAAGCACCAACAAATAAGAATGATTCTGTGAAGGAAACTAAAGCAGAAAAAGAAAAGAGGGATAATCTAGAAACTGAAGTTGAGGAAGCTAGCGATGTAAAAACAGAAAAATTGTTTATAAGTGATGATGAAGAAGAGATGGATCTTGGTACTAACCAAGAAGTAGAAAAGGATGATGAAGTAAAAAAGACTCCACTAAAGGAGGCTGAACAAAGTGATAGAGAGGCTATTCTAATGGAAATAGAAAAGAGCTTGATTGAAGAGCATAACAGAGACCTTGAAGTGAGCATTAAACACGGCAAGGATGTAATAGAGCATACCAAATACTTGGTTGACTCTATGGAAAAGTTAAGAAGTCTCAACGAAAGGAGACTTGCTCTTCTCAAGGTCAAAACTGTAGCACCCTCTCAATCTTCTGGAAAGTGAAATCAGTTCAAAAGCACTACTCAAGGAACTATCTTCAAAAGTTGCTAACCACCTGTTCCTGCTACCACCAAAAGATCTTTCTCCTCCTCTACTGCCCAGGACATTCATAGTGCCAAAAAGCCCAAAACTGACTCTTGATGATACTTGATATCCTTTATATCTTCTGTGATTGACTCTTAACCCTCTTTAATGATGACAAAAGGGGAAGAACACAACATATTCTTTGGAGAACACTGCACTGCATATAGTTTTGAAAAACATAGTAAAACCTTAAGCACTGAATTCTAACTGTGTATTATTCGTGTTCTAATGTTGGTAACTCTGTGTTCTAATGTTAAGAATAGAATATGCTTTTCCTACGGAATGTCTCTGACTGTTAGATTTTAGAACTTCATTCTAATTCTGAATTCAGTTTCTAATCTCTATTATGTTACAGATCCTTTAAGCTTTATTTGCATTTACTCAGGGGGAGTCTATGTAAGTTCTAATTTTTCTTCATGATAAATCTGTCAAATTTAGGACTTGCATTTTATTGGTATGCATAAATTTAGGGGGAGCACATGCATTCATTATTAATAAATTTATTGTTTTTGTCATCATCAAAAAGGGAGAGATTGTTGGCTCAAGGTTTATCTCCCCTCTTGATTTTGGTAATTATTTTAAACCAAATAAATTTATATATTATTTTTGTGCTAAAAATATTTTATGCAAAAATTGTTATTGAAGATTAATTGAAAAAATTATTTTCCGACATCCAAGACATTTACTTGAAGACCATGAAGGGTATGGAAGAATTATTTTTTGTCGGTATTATTATTATGTGTCTTAAGAAATTAATGTAGGATTAAGAGTAAATAATGTTATAAGCACAAAATTAAATTTTTCTCTCTCTCAAAAATTATTTTCAAATGTTTTGAAAATATGAAAATTGAAAGAAGTACCCAAATGATTCTCTCCACATTTTTCTATTCAAAATATCTTTGGAGTAAATCATGGTTGACGGTTATTAATTGAAATTCTGATCAGCTGCTGTGTTTCTGAATACAACTGTCAGAATTCTGCTGCAGCTGTTAGCTTTCTGATTTGAAATACAACTCATGGTTTAATGCAACATCTCCTCCCATTTAATGCTAGCTGGCATGCATGTTTAAACTGAAGGACAAGTTCATTAAATACTCTCCATGCCTTGCCTTGTTTCAGCTAAAACGTGATAGACTCATTAAATGCTTTCATTTTTTAACGTTATTAAAGTGAACCTGTCACTTTTCTTCAAAACCCTTTGTGATCCTTCTTGTTAATGTTAGGAAAAGGGTTGGAGCCATTGTTCAAACTTTCAAAATCTCTCAAAAGCTCTCTCCTCAAACCTCCTTCATTTTTTTTTTCATCACTGTTCTTCAAGAGATATCATCTAAGTGAAAAAAAAAAATTATTTTTATCTCTTTCTAAAGAATAGATTTGTGCTTCTGATTTCAAATCTATATTCTGTTCTTCCGTGCTTATTATTGCATTTCTCTCTTTCCATATAGATTTTTGTAATCTGTTGTGGTTAGATATCTTTAAATGAAATACATTTGTGTAATAGCTTAGTTGAGAAGCTATTGTGTTTTTAAGTTATCGAGCGACCTTCTCCATGTGTGAGATTTTAATGTCTTGATATGAGTTTTTTAATCTCTGTAAAATAGAAAAGGATAGAGGTTAGCTAGAACTTGTGTAATCTAGTGGGTTAAGGTTAGATTGAGGTGGTTAAATCTATTTTCTTGTACTTGTTGGTTTGTCGCTTACCCTTGAAAAGAGATTACATAGTGGAGGATCTCAAGATGCGTTTTGGGGATTGGATGTAGGCGAGTTAATGCCGAACCACTATGAATCTCTGTGTTCATCTTCTTTTACTTTCTGAAGTTCTGCTTGATTTTATTCTGTTTACACAAATGATAATATTTTCAAAAATGCAAATTTGTTTAGGGTTCAATTGCTAAATGTGAATGAGCTCAATCTCTGTAGAAAATTAGAACTCTGGATTTCTATATTACGATCTTCTCAAGTTCTAATCTATCATTTTACATTTAATACAATTCTCATTTTAAGTTGGAATATACTTTCTAATGTTATAGAAGTTTTGTAAAGAAGTTCTAAATGCAAATACTTTACTTCACAAAGTTTTTCTAAACTTGCAGTAGCTTTGTGAAGTTGTTCTAAACTTGATAACTTCTCTTTACTAAGCTGTTCTAATCTTACAAAAATACTTGTGAGTCAGTTCTAAATTCAATTACTGTATTTCACTTAGTCGTTCTAATCTTGGAACTCTGTTATAAGAATTTTCTAAATTGAATATCTGGTTCTTACAAATACATTCTAATTCTGCTGCAAATAGAATTCTAATATGGTGTTTTTAAAAGTAAAATTTTTAGAAAACTCAATTCACCCCCCTTCTTGGGTTGTGCCATACCTATCATCGGGACCCACAAAAAGCAAATAGAAAAAATATTTTTTTCCCTCTTTTTTTTCTTCATCGACAGTTATCAATATTAAAGGAAACGGAAAAACTTCATTCTACCTTTTCATTAATGGAAGATGGAGTTTATACATACAGAAATACATGTTGGAAGCTTGTGGAAGCTTCAAAAAGAAAAGGAAAAATATCTAATCCTAGTCATCAATTAGTTACAATAGCTAATCTAACAAACTCAACCCTTAACATTGTTGGCGTTCCTTTTCTTCATAAAGAGATTTAAACATGGCGCAATCATGAAGAAGAAGGAGAAACAGTAGCAATAAATTAAAACGATGTGTTTCATTAATGAACAAAACGACGTCACCTTATTTCGCATTTTGTTATTATCTTGCTGCGTTTTAGATCCTAATAACCCCCCAAAAGCTGGAGAGTGGATGCTAAGCATTCTCAGCTTGAAAATCAAGGATGAAAAATCTGATGGAGATAAAGCTTTAGTGTAGATATCTGCCAGCTGAAGATGAGTCGAGATGGGAAGCAGATGAATTAAACCACTAAGAATTTTTTCTTGCACCAGGTGACCATCCAATTCTATATGTTTAGTGCGCTCATGAAAAGTTGGATTAGCAGTAATATAAAGCGCACTTTGATTATCACAATAGATGTTAATTGGACTATCATGTGTTATGTGAAGATCATGAAGTAAGAACTTGATCCACTGCATTTCACATGTTGTTGCAGCAAGAGCCCTGTACTCTGCCTCTGATGAAGAATGGGAAACTATAGTTTATTTCTTGGAGCGCCAACTGATCAACGAATTTCCAAGATAAACAGTGTATCCCGTTGTTGACTTATGTGAATCAGGGCAACCAGCCCAGTTAGAGTCACTAAAAGCTCGAAGAATAGGTTTGGAATCTGGTGGACAGAAAAGACCAAAGGCTGGATCGTTCTTGATGTATCTGAGAATACAATGGATAGCTTGTTCATGAGCAGTAGTGGTAGGAGCTGATAAGTACTGACTCAACTGATTGACAGAGTAAGTAATATCGGGCCTGGTTGTTGTGAGATATTGCAATTTACCATTTAACTTGCGATATCCAGATATGTCAGACAATGGTTCACTAGAGGAGCTACTTAGTTTGGAATTATAGTCCATTGGAGTTGGAGGTGGTTTAGCAGCAAGATAACCTATCTCCTCAAGTAACTCTAATGCATATTTACGCTGGCACAAATGAATCCTATGCTTGATCTTGCAATCTCCAAGCCAAGGAAGAATTTTAAATTACCAAGTTCTTTAATGCGAAGTTGAGCATCCAGTAATTGTCTTACTCTGTTTATCTCTGTTAAATCATTGCTTACAAGAATTATATCATCGATGTAGATGAGTAGTGCAGTAAAAGAGTCTTGATGGCGATGAACAAAAAGAGAATAGTTAGAGTAAGATTGCGTGTAGCCATTCTAAATGAGAAACTGAGTGAGCTTAAAAAACCATTGTCGGCTGGCCTGTTTAAATCCATATAAACTCTTTTGAAGCCTGCAAACTAGAGAGGGATCAACATTTGAGCTAGGAGGAGGGGTCATATAGACTTCCTCCTCTAAATCTCCATATAAGAATGCATTGTTGACATCTAACTGCTGTAAAAACCAATTGCTTATGGAAGTTAGTGCCAAGAGTAATTTGATTGTTGTCATTTTGGCCATAGGAAAGAATGTGTCCAAAAAATCTAACCCTTCCACTTGTGTGTACCCTTTGGCCACAAGTCTAGCCTTATACCTCTCAATGGTACCATCAGACTTTAATTTGACCTTATATACCCATTTGCACCCTATGGGTGTCTTATGAGATGACAAGGGAACAAGAGTCTAAGTGTTATTTTTCTGTAAGGCCTCTAACTTTGCATCGATGGCACTTCTCCACTCTTCAAACTGAATAGCTTGTTTGTAAGTTTTGGGTTCAGGTATGGAGGAGATGCTAAGTAAGTAATGAGCATGATGAGGGGATAAAGAAGAATAGGATAAGACATTAGAAATAAGGTATTTGGTTGAAGAATGAGAAATAGGCTGTGAATGCAGTTGATTATAATGATAATCTACTAAGTAGGAAGGAGCTTCCCTAATTCTGTTTGAGCATCAAAGTGGTTATTAGAAAGGGATGGTTGTGGGAGAGACAGCAGGTGAACTGTAGAAAATTGAATCAGATTGCGTATTTGATGGTGGTGAGGAAGTAGGATTAGTAATGGGAGGAGGTGGAATGGGTTTTGAGTAATCAAGGTTGGAGTTATCTGTTAAGTGAGGAATAAAGGGTTTAGATTTGGATGCAACAAATGGGAAGAAATTTTCATAAAAATGCACATTTCTAATAACAAAAATATTTCTAGTTTGCATATCCAAAACCCACATACCCTTTGGTGCCAGCTTTATATCCCAAAAATACACATTTCTTAGCTTTTGGAGCCAATTTAGTTCTGTGAGCAAAGAGAGATGAGGCAAAGCACAAAGAACCAAAAACTCTCAAATCCTTGTAATTTTGCATATGATTGTATAGAGCTTGGAAGGGAGATCGATCATGGAGAAGTGGGCTAGGAATCCTGTTAATAAGAAAAGCAGCATGAAGTGCAGCATAGGACCAATAACCTTGAGGCGGTTGTGATTGGAAAAGAAGAGCCCTAGTGATGTTCATAATATGCTGGTGTTTTCTCTCCACCATAGCATTTTACTGTGGAGTTTCAGGGCATGAGTCTGATGTTGTATCCATGGTCTGCATAGAAGCTTGGTGTCTAAAACTCTACACCATTATCACTTCGAATGGCTTTAACTTGAACTCCAAACTGAGTATTAACAAATTTAATAAAATCTTGTACTTTAGATCTAACTTCAGACTTTACCTTCAACATATGAGTCCATAGATGTTTAGTGTGGTCATCTACAATTGTAAGAAAATATTGATGCCCCTGAACTGAATGAACAGCCAAGGGACCCCAAATATCCATGTGTAAAAGATCAAATGCATGAGCTTTAGTTGACTGACTAACAGAAAATTTCATTTTCTTTTGCTTAGCCAAATGGCATGCATCAAAGGAGAAGAATCATGAAACTGTACATTAGGAGACTGATTATGTAAAGTAGCTAATCTAGCATTCGACAAATGTCCAAGCCTAAAATGCTAAAGATTAGTTGGATTAAAAGATGCACCAGAAAAAGAACTGATATTATTAACAGAAGCTGATATTGCACCATCTGATATAGTAGGGGTATTGAAGGACATAGAGTCCCTCTTGAATTTTAGTTGTACCAATCGTCCTCCATGAGTTCTTTGCCTGAATCTGACAATCATTTTCTAAAAAATATAAGCTACAATGCAACTGAGAAATGAGCTTTATTATTGATATCATATTAAAGGCAAAACTGGGGATATATAGCACATCAAGCAAATAAAATCCCTTGGTAAAATGCATAGTACCAGAATAGTAAGCTATAACACAGCTCCCATTAGGTAATTTCACTGAAATTGGCTTAATTCTTCTATAGGATGTGGATAAAGAGAGAGAGAAACAAATGTGATACTTTGGCCCAGTGTCTAAGATCTATATGTTGTAATTTGACGGGAACAACAGAATGTAATTTGATACCTGGAGGTGCAGTAGATGCTTGATTGACAAAGCTTGGGGAATTTATCATGGAGTTATTAATAGAATGAGTTATCATGGCCGCTGAACTGTTAATGGCAGAAGAACTTGGATCTGTTATTAATGAAAGTAATTTCTAATATTGTTTTAGAGTAAACAATGTTGAAGAAGAATCAACTGAGGCAGATTGAAGCATTGCAGTAGTTATTGAGTGAATCTGATCAGGGGATCCCAACATTACTGCATTAATAGAGGAATTCTTAAATCTGAATCCAGGTGGATATCCATGTTTCTTATAACATGTTTCCACTGTATGTTGCTCTCTCCCGCAATAAGAACAAACTTTCACTACCTTCATATGAGTATTTTTGCCTTGATGAGAAGAATTTGGATGCGATTAAACAAGAGGCCTAAAAGACCTATTAAGAAAAACTTTAGATTCAACTTGAGTAGCATACTGGAGTTGTCTTTCTTGCAGAAGGACCAATGAGAAAACCTTATTAACAGAAGGCATTGGTTCCAACATAATAATTTGGGACTTAACATGGGCAAATTGCTCATTTAACCCTTTTAAGAATCTGATTACTTAATCATTCGCCATATATTCTTTTATTTTTCCAAGATCACCACAAGAGCAAGGAACACAATATGAATAGGAAGGGATTGGATGGAAAATGAACAACTCATCCTAGAGAATTTTTAACTGAGTGAAATATTCTGTCACAGATAACTCACCTTGCTTGAAATTGTTGATTTCTTCTTGCAAATCTGAAATTCTAATCACATCTCTTTGAGAAAAATGATCTGTCAAATCTCTCCACACATCAGATGCCTTGTCAATCCACAGAACTCTCTGAGCTATTGTTGGCGACAAGGATCGTGTGATCCAAGAAAGCACCATAGTGTTGCACCTAGACCAAGTACTGTGCATAGGATCAGTTACATCTCGTACAGGAAGTGTGCCATCAATAAGGGACAGTTTATTCTTAGAAGATAGCGCCATTTTCATGGCTCTAGCCCATGAATGATAATTTGGCCTAGTCAGAGCTGTCGAGATAAGAATCAAAGCAGGATTCTCATTAGGATGGAGAAAGTAAGGGTTAGAAGGATTTTGAAGATGATCTAGTGTTGGAATAGCCATTGAAGAGAAGATTAAGAGTAATAGAAAATTATCAAAGAACTGAGAAGAATGAAATCACCTAAGATGAACTAGAAGATGATTTGCTCTAATACCATATCAAAATTGAAGGAAATGGAAAAACTTCATTCTACCTTTTCATTAATGGAAGATGGAGTTTATATATACAGAAATAGATGTTGGAAGCTTTAAGAAGAAAAGGAAAAATATCTAATCCTAGTCATCAATTAGTTACAACAGCTAATCTAACAAACTCAACCCTTAACACTGCTGGCATTCCTTTTCTTAAAAAAGAGATTTAAACATGGCGCGATCATGAAGAAGAAGGAGAAATAGTAGCAATAAATTAAAACGGTGTGCTTCATTAATGAACAAAATGACGTCATCTTATTTCGCGATTTGTTCATTATCTTGCTGCGTTTTGGATCCTAATAATAGTCTTGCATCCTCAAGAAGAAGTCAATTCTCTCTCTCTCTCTCTCTCTCTCTCTCTCTCTCTCTCTCTCTCTCTCTCTCTCTCTCTCAATGGTTAACACTATTGCCTCATCTTTTTTCTTTTTCACTTTCTCAATCATTATGGTGCTCTTTCTTTTGTAATTGTATTAATTCTCAAAAAAAAAAATCTAATTCTAAACAGTTCAACTTATATTATTATGGAAGGAGATTTATGGCTATGGAAAAATAATGATATAGAAAGAAGATCAATACATGAATAGAGAGAGATTCATAATCATATCTCTTCAAGAGAAGAATTTGTCATTCTTATTTCTTTTCAGTGTTCTGCTTCATAATTTTTAATGTTCGAGGCCCATCCAAATTCCAATCAATAGGTATGCAAATAATTGCATTAATTGAGTTTTACTTCTATATTCTCTTAAAGATGAAGCTTGAATATTGAAATTAAAATTAAAGTCATTTTTTCTTTTTCAACTCGGATTTGCAAATCATCCAAATTCAATTTGGATTTTTAATCCGATTTTTTTTTTTTTTTTTATGGAAGGAATGTTTCTAGGGAGGGAAAACTGGTGTCCGATTTTAAATATTTACAGAAAAGAACCACATATGTTTTCAAGTCGTTTCCGAAATGCAGAAACGCCAAACCTCTCACATTTTCGTGTAGTATAGGTTAATCACTTCATCTCAACTAACATTAGTTGATGCAATCTGTTTTCTTTATATATATTATTTATATTTCTTTTTCTTTTCTTTATGTTTTTCCTAAATAAAATATTTTAAATTACAATCAAAATATTAAAATAAAATATTTAAAAATAATTGTGAAAGAATGATAAATTACAAAATTTAAAAATGTCTAGTTATCTATATATATTTGTTAAAAAAAAATATAAATTTAAAAATTTTGCATGATTAATTACAATCAAATATATATTAAAATCGAAGAGAGAATTAAAGATGAATTTCCAACCTAAAATCATTAATTTTCTATTTTTAAAATTAAATCTCTAATAAATCATTAATTAAGACCGTAAATATCAGCAATTTCAGAACTAAATCAAGGTCTTCCTACAACTCTTAAATGTTTTTTTATAAATAAAACTTTGTCAAAATCATAAAAATCAAAGGGAGAACCCTAAACATGCATTCGTAGTCATCAAGCTGATGTACGTAGAAAAGAATGTCATTATACAATTTCAAAATATATTTCAAGGTGCTTACTAGGATGACTCAAAGTAAATTGAGGTCAGCTAGATTTCGAAATATATTCATTTTTTATAAAATTATTTTTTACGGAACCTTTAGAAAATTACTAGTATTTTTTTTTTTAAATTTTCATTTTTCGAAAACAATATACATTTTATAAAATAATGTATATTAAAAATTTGGGTTAAAAATTATTTTAATTGAATTAAATATATATTTCCTTTTGGGTAAAAAATTTGGGCGTTTTATTTTTTTCATTGCAAGTTGAACAAATTATGAAAAGTTAATTTTGAGCAAATTGAACATTGTTCCTAAGTTTAACAGTTAAATTGAATTTCATTTCAGACAATTTATAGTCAACTTTGTACATAAAGCATATATTTAGTAATTTGTATTATAATAATGCAACTAAATACATATATTTTAACCTATTGCTTCATATTTCACAAAAATTTACTAGAATTGTCTAAACCATATATGATTGCTAAGGCTTGAAGAAGTTGGCATTCAACCCTTTGGTGGTTAAATTTCGTATTGCAGCCATTACTAATGAAGCAGTCAAAAGCAAGCCTAAGCACCCAAGCCCTAAATTAAGACACCACATTGAACCATTTCTTCGAGGCTTCTTGATTGAAATCCACATAAAGCAAGGATGAACAAAAGTTAGAGGTAATGCCATTCCTCCAATTAAAGCTGTCAAGCTTGGCAAAAATGGAAAAGTAACTGCTATAAATAATGCAAATCCTCCGAACAAGATTCGCAGACCTGATCGAACCAACCTCGAGCACCGGCTACTCTTTATGCTAATGTACCTCAGCTCTAAATTGTCAAAAACTGGCATTGCATAGATTTGGAATGAACTCAAGCAGTTTACCACTACTAATATGTATATTATACTCTTCATGGCTTTTGAGGCCTTCTGGTTGTAGAATTCCAATAATATGCTTACATTTCCAACTTGGTTAGACATCTGCCATACATCGAAGCAAATTGTTAGCCAATGGAAAAATTATTCTTAAATAATGTAAGTATAAAAACTTACGTAGATCAAATTTATAGTCTCACTTATGAACCAAATCAATAAAATTAACGGTTTTTATAAAAATGAAGATATTTCTAATAATATATTTAGAAAACAAGGATAAAATAGGATTTTTTTTATATAAAAAAACCCTTAATTTTACCGTTTCGGTCCATAAGTGAAGCCATAAATCTGATCAAGGTATGTATTTTCCTAAAATGAATTAGATAAAACAAAATTTATACCTTGTTTCCATGAGCCCAAAATCCCACAATTGCAAGAGGAAATAAGCATAGAGCTATTATAAGGTATGATATAAGCACTCCTCTCCACATTGGTTTACTGGATGGATTTTTTGTATTTGAAGGCAATGTTCCCTGAATCAATAATTCAATATCAACACAACATATCTTTTTTAATTTAATTTTTTAATTTCATGATAAAAAAGATACATAGTATACAAAAATCAGTATTTTTTTCCCACTTTGAACAGGTCAATGAATCAATATTGATTCACCATTCCAAATGGTTTGATTTTATAAAACTAGTAGCAAAATAATTTTAAAGAAAATAGAATTTTAGGGATTTTCAAATTGAAAAACCGAAAAGTGATAATCAAAATAGGGTTAAACTAAAAATACAATATTGGTGAAATTGTAGTAATTGTTTACCTGAATCTCAAGCACAAGATTGTGACCCCTAAAAGAAAGAGCAACAATTCCAATTGCATTCAGAACAGCAGTAACTTTATCCATATGAGATTTCTCTGCTTGCAATGGGACATGAGACACACCCCTAGGTCTACCCTTAGATATGGTAGACACCCAAATCATAATATAATATCCAACGGCTGTGGTTGCTCCAATCAGAGACATCCCGGCAATAGAATTCAAGTTAGGTCGTTGAGCTAACGCTATTGCCACGCAAGTGAACACTAGAAACCACTCTGTTCCACTCAATGACTTGGCATCACACGTCTCCCAACTTTCACATATTGTGTGAAAAAGAAGCTCCAATGTCTTTCCTCCTGTTATTATCAGTATCACACATGTCCCTCCCGATAGGTACATTACTGGAAATATTGTCAGTATTTTCCCCAATTTTGGACCTACAAAAATTTTTACAGTGATCTCATAAATAATATCCAACATGCAAATATCTTATGATGTAATAAAAACAAGATAATATCAAATTTTAGAGAATGAAAATAAATTAATTCAAGGAAAAATATGGAAACTTGACTTGAGAAATTAAAGACTGCAGGCATGAATTTGGGTTGTTGGTGTTACTAACCAAAGGCAGATATAGCAAGTTGAAGAAATCTACTGCAGCGGGATCCAGGAACCATCTCGTGGAGCTGCACTAGAATCCATATCGTATAGAGTTGCCAAACAAATGCAATCCAGAAACAGATGATTCCCCATGACCTGCATCAATCACAGATCCATAAATAAAAACAAAAATCGTTGCCCTGCACCCAGTTAAAAGTCAGTCTACTATACATAATAAATATAAACATATTGACGGTTCGGTTGTCATCTTTCTTTTTATACATCTACAATGGAAGTTGCGTCAAAGATTTTGCTTTAAGGCTATTGAAGGTGACCATGTGAATCGCTGACTTGCGGTTGTTGGCTACGCGGATTGGGAAACGTGGTTATAAGGTTTTTTTCTTTAACGAAAATGACAAGATTTTACAATTATATATCATTATAAAATCCTTATTTACTTACCTATGGTTAGGCTATATTATTATTATTAATTCTCGTAAAAGAACTATACATTTTTTTACTCCACTGAATTGATTTTATTCCAAGAATGTGTATAATCATGGCTCCTGAATAATTAATTATGGATGAATATAACAAAATATTGGCAGTATAGTCTTAGTCAATAAATTTCATTATATTTTCATTCAAAAAATAAAATAAAAAGAGGGTAGAAATTCAAATAACCTTTTAAAAAGAATTATTAATTTAATTTAATTTTCAAATTTCCAGTTTGACATTATTTTGATGAGAACCTTACAAGTTATTAACCTGAAATTTTAGTTTGAAACGAAATAAATAAAAGGAGAAAAAAAAATTAGACCCTTCTCCCAACGCATTATTATTAGAAAATGGAAACAAACATGCGAACTTACCATCCAAGACTGGAAAACGCTAAAGGAAGTACAAGTCCTTGGAATCCAATTCCTGAACAAAGCAAATGAAATACAGAAGTAAAGGTGTTTCCATTTCTTGATTCCGTTATAGGAAGCCAATCTTCAAGGGAATCTTCTTCTTGCATTTCTCTACTTATGGGTGTCTCCTTCATGGATCCGCCGCCACTACCACCGCCCAGGATGGTGATAGCTTGAAGAGGCGTCGTCGAAAAGGGGCTCTGGACAGTGTTGGAATGATGGTGAAGAGGTAACTCATCATCAGTGTTATATGATGCAGCCATCTCTCCTTTTTTTTTTTTTTTTTTTTTTCTTTTTTGCCTTAAGATGGAGTTAATTTTTTTAGAGGATTTGAAGGCATGCAGAGGTTTTTATAAACGCTAATCCATCTACTTTGGACCTCGACGAAAGAAAACAATAAAAAATAAAAATAAGAAGAAGAAGAGAAGAAGATGCTACTTAAAAGGGTTCTTACGAATAGGATGACACGCTACGCGATGTCATGAGAATGACATCATTCAATTCGGATCAAGTGTAATTGACCCTTTTTTTTTTATTTATTTTTTTTTTATGAAGAGTTGTTAGCCATTGAATTTTGTTTTCTCTTTCCTAAATTTAAGGAATTTCTACCGTCACTCAAATACATGTGAAATTTATAAATCATAATTTTAATCGATTTGATAAATATTTAATTCTATTCAATTTTAGCACGTTGAGATAGTGAATAAATATTTTCAAATAGATTTAGTAGTATATTTATTATCGATGTCAGATTCAGATTCAACAACTTTAATACTATTGTCTTTTACCTATTTAATTAATATTTAAAAATATTTGATAATTACTTTCTAAAAGAAAATTATATATATACACTTTTACTTTTAAATATAATTAATGCTATAATTATATTTAATATTATATTATATTTTTTACTAAGTTGAAATAAATAATTTATAATTTTCACTTGCCTTTTCTTTTTAAAAAATTAAAATAAAAATATTTTTAATACTAAATGGCATTTAAACGGGCTCAAATTTTTAAACGGATAATTATATTCAAGTTTGGGACGGGTTCAGATAGTAAAAATAAATTTATAAACTGATCTAGACGAATTTATGTATATTTTAAAGGGTACCTGACCCATTCATATTTGAGAAAATATTTGTTACATTGGTGATTTTAAGAGTAATATTTTTTTCATGTTTATTCTTTAAATATGACAAGCAATTATTGTTCGAATTCCTCCAAAATTTGGTGTTTTTGGATATATTAAATTAAAGGTTATACATTTAATTTACTCAATAATTTATTATAACTTAGACAAATTTAATTATTTTTTTAAAGGACGTGAAATTTCAAATGTGACAATTATTTAAGAATGGCCGAATGCATAATATCCCCCTTTGAACTTTTCTCAAATTGTTATTTGTACTCCTCAACTTTGCAAGGACTGCTTGTGCCTCTTAAATTGTGTTTTTTATAATTTTTATGCTTCTTGGCAGGCTGTAAAAGCATCGCCTGAATTTAAAGGCTAATAAGAGCGTGAACTCTTTAAATTTTATCTAGCGTGGTAAAAATGACATCGTTTTACATCATCAAATTATTTTAACTTTAACTTCATCTCTATCTTCATCTTCTTCTTCTTCTTCTTCTTCTTCTTCTTCTCTTAGTTTCTCTTTCTATTTTTTTCCTTCTCATACTCTCAATAGATTTATCTCCTCCTCCTCCTCCTTCTTCTTCTTTAAATTTTTTTCTCTTTCTCATTCTTTTAACGGATCTATCTTCTTCATGTTCTTCTTCTTCTTCTTCTTTTCCTCTATTTCTCTATGATTAAAATAAAATCAACCTTTTGTAATTATTTTACAGTTAACAAAATAGAAACTACTAAAACAGATTTGTATAATTTTTTTAAAAATTTTTTTTTCTTGATCTAATTTTAGGTATTGATAATCTCTAGATCACGTTGTTGGTATTATTGAAGATTTTTTTATCCCAGATTTAGCATTGATTTCATTAAAAAAACTCTTTTTAATTTAAATTTTAAATTTATTTGTGGTTTTTTAATCTTATGTTTCTTTTGTTTTTATGTTCTTATGTTTCTTTTGTTTTTTAAATTTCAAAAAAAAAAAAAAAACAATAGAGTTTAGATTAGTTACACAAAACAGAAAAGAAAATTAAACTAAGTTAGTTTAATTCTAAGTACGAACTCTCAAAGAGCGAAGAATACCATGATTAGAGGGATTCGGCTGAACGGGCCCACTAGGCGAGCGAAGGGGATAGCTATTAGCTATCACCTTCCTTAAGTCAATAAATCCGAGCCCCCTAGCCTTTATGGAGTCAACAACATTTCGCTCATAGGTGGTAGGGGGAGGAAGTAGAGAATATCGAGGAGTGATAGACCAGCTGTTCAGAATATCAAACCCTCCATCAGACCTCACTAAGAAAAATTTTGATTTCCAATTCTTCAGAGAGGATATCTTTGATTTCTTGGCAAAGATATTACAATTCACCTTTGCTTGAAGAAAGTAATGGTCCTCTAAAGGGCGAAGGGAAATGTGGTACAACTCTCAAATAACACTGGCACTCAAATCATATCCATCCTCTTTAGCTAAAGCAATAAAAGCACAGACAAACCTCAAATCATTCTGGTGAAGTTGGCTTATGGTTATCTGGTAATCGTTGAAGAAAGTTATTAAGGGCTTGGATAAAGGCAGGCGGACTCTCGAGTGAAAATCCCCTCATACAACATAATAAAGTCGCTATCCATAGGAGAATTAATCCGCATGTCTTTCAAAGGGCGGATCAGCTTATACTCAAAGGGGATATTGTAGGAGAAGTAAATATCTAACAATTTGCCCTCATTTATGTCCGAAGGTATATCCACTACCCTAATATTTTCTCTCCTCCCCCTGATCTCCTCTTGACCCGAATTGGCTTCCTCCTCCTGGGGCTTGCCCATAGGACACTCAGAGGGCTCGACCGCAAAATGCTTAGAGGACTCGCCCGCAGGATGTTCAAAGGGATCACCTCCTAATACATCAAACACTACTCGGATACTTTCACTGCTGGACGAACTCATAATTTCGGTCAAACAACAAACAAGGCAAGGAACACAAAGAAAATGAAGAGAAAGGCCAAAGATCTTACTGAGATTAGCTGATCTTAGAGAGATAGAAGAAAAAGAAAAGTTTAGAGAGAGATGCTCTAAAGGCAAAAGAATAGTAAAGGTAACAAATATAAAAGTGAAAATGAGATTTATGTAAGAAAGGCGAGGCAGATGAAAGGTCGCCATAGTTAATGAAGTGAACCCTTGAGCAGACAAACACCTCAAACTATTCAAATAATCATTTCAAATCCCTTAAAATAATAAAAATCAATCAATAAATAAATAATAATTTATTTATTTATTTGGATATAAATGACCAAATAACTAAGGAGAGACTACTGTTAATATATAATAATATTTTATTATAATATGATCCTAAATAGGAATCAAATCAGGACTCAGAATCCTAATATCTAATTTGAATTATTCGGAGTTAAAAATATATACGCTAAATATACCCTAAAATTGGATTAATCACAATTATTTTCTCCTGCAATTCTGAGAGTTTAACAATACGTATTTTAGAATTTAGAGAGAGAAGAAGAAGATACTGATAGTTCATTGATTGATTAACCTTAATTGGGTTAGATTACATCATATATATATATATATATATATATATATACATGTTTGACACACTTGACATCCACCTAAGCATAAGTAGCCACCAAGAGTAAAGTCAGCACATGACACAACAAACAAGTACTTACATAAATTCATCGATTGCAATTAAATCTATGAAATACACCTTATTCAATTAATATTTACCGAATATTAAAAAAATCAAGTTTTGATCCATAATAAAAAAAACTCTTTTACCAATTAAAACATAAATTTTATTGGTTTTTTAATTGTTTGAAAAAAATTAGGTTTTGAATCAGAATCAGAGCTGTTTCTAACAAACTTTAATTTATAATATAAATTAGTTGGGATTACTTTTTGTGTTTTTTGTTTAAATTAAAACATAACCAAACTAAGTCAAATGGGTAAAGGAAGTTTTCATTTAAAATATCAAAATATGAACATAACTTTGTGCATTAACAAACTCATTTTGAATAAGGTGGTAAATAAAAGTTGTTTGAATCTATGAAAGGGGTATCTTTGCACGTTCGTTAGATACATCCAAAATATCTTTTTAAAAAAAATATATAATTTCAAATATTCATTAATAATAAAATTAAGTATTACAAATATTCAATCAGGAAGACACAAACTTGAACTTACTATCATAATTAATTGAGAGTTTGCTAATTTTTTAATAAATCCAAATTTTGAATGATACAACTAAAATTTTAAAAGAAAAATAAAAAAAAAATTTTCCGCTTGAAGATGATATTGAAAAAGATGTAAATCTTTATAATAGCAACTATAAAACAAAATAATTTCTCTGAATATTCTATTTAGATTATTTTTTAAAAAACTATGGTATATGATATATACAGATGAGTTGTTATCATTATGCGTCAATAACATTAATGGAGAAATAGACTACACTTCAAGACATATATGCAAATCAGTGGATTATCCCTAATTACCAGCTGCAACCTCAAATTAAAATTAGGCTTAGATTGACTAGAGAAAAAAGACGAGCAGACAAAGTCTCCTAAATTAATAAATGAAGAATGAAGAATATATATATAAAGTTCTGAACAATAAATTGTGGTAGTGCATTGTGTATGTTGATATGACATGAGATATCATTCCTTAGTTAATTGCTTTAAGCAGAGACAATAGAGGCGACCAGTTTAAGTACGAATAGCATTATGGAGCTTTTTGAAACGTTACACATGGACTGGACAACCAGCTATTATGGATTCTTTGTCAAAGAAACACCAAATCTGTTTCCCTAATAAAGTCCAGCAAGTTATTATTTTTTAATTAAAACGTGTTGTTTTCTTATATGCAACTTAACAAATGTTTCTCTATTGACCATAAGTGCACTAGCAACTTGCTTGCCTAAAAACAAAAAAAGAAGAAAAAAAGAAAAAACATCACGTCCTATCTCAATTTGCGGCTATAGGCAGATGCGTTGTATTACTGAGTGCCCGTTGGATATTGAGTGGCCGACAAGCATCATTTTCGATCTTTATGGTGCCCCCAAAACTTTTAGAAAGGAAGTAATCGTATATTCAGTGTTGTCAAAATCTTACCATTCCATTCAATTTTCATGTTAAACCATTCTTCTTGGCCAGAGCTATCAAAGCTTGTTCTTGAGTTTGCAGCATAAAATAGACTATCCATACTCTGTTTTCTTGCTTGCTGTGAATGAGTAGTAGTTTTCTTTTGTTAGTATCGAGTTGAAACCCAATAAACCGATGAGTTTGTAAATATTGCTTAATTTTTAATTAAACGTTGATGATCTTCATCCGTGCAACGTGTTGTTAATGATTATGAATATGTAGAGCTCCAAACAAGTATAATTTTAAATGAGTAGGTGATGGATCAGGAGACGAAATTTGCCATTTGGTAAACTGATGCATGAACCTGAGATTTAGACTAGATCTCTCGATGATCTAGAGAGGGTAACAAAGGTCTTCGATCTCTATATATGGCACAAAATGTGAGCTTTCCATTTTCAATTTTCTATAAAATAAGAAAAACAAAGAGAGAATTGACTCTTGAATTAGAGTTGGTTCATGAATCATGGCCGGAACAAGAACTCAATCTGTCGACCCCAAGTTATTTCACCATGTTTTGTTGATTCATTATTTTGCCTGATCATAATTCAAATCCACACGATGCATAAATTTATTCTTATATTTTTAAAAAAATTTATGGCATTTTAAACTTAGAAAGAACCTATTATATTCGTAAATTTATAAATTTTAATAATATTAATTATATCATTTTTCATATTAGCAATAATAATTTTTTAATATTTTTAAATTTATATAAGAAATATTCATCTAACATGTGGTTAGTATAATCTTAATTTGAAATGATAATTTCACATTTTTCAACTATTCAATAAGTGCGTATAATCATATCGATTTAATTTTACAAATTAAAATAATGAATTTTTTAATTTTTGCAAGATAAAGTGTTTAATTTATATAATTTTATAAGTTGAAGTGTTCAATAAATTAAGTTAAAGTTGATGATGCGATAAGATTTTTTTATGTGAAACACATGAGTAAATCTATGTATCGGGCTAATTCAAATGACATTAATTCTTGTGTTTTCTAAAACAAGGCCAAGTTATTATTCTCCATTTCCATTCAATTTTATAGTTTTTGACATTTTTTTATTGCGTTTAGATGATACTTTTAGAAATTCAAAATAACATTAATTATTTTATTTCAACTTTACTCATATTTAAATGTTTGTGTCAAACTTCGAATAAATTTTTACGTTGATGAGCACTTACTCCCTCCATTCAATTAAATGAATGTTAATTAAAACATAATTTAATAAATTATTTTTACTCTTTTCTAGAATTGAATTGATTCATTTATTTTTTTTAATTCTCATGAAAAGTAAAAATTGTTAAATCTAAAAATATATATGCACTTGTCACTGGACTATATTTTTGTATGCCTAAATAAAATTGTATTGTAATACCAATTAATAATAAATGGTAATAAACTAATAAAATAGATAAAATTTAAATCGTGTAAATAAAATTACTTCACTATTAAGTAGTATAAAGAAATGCGTTCATTGGAGAATTTTAACGTGTACCATGTAAGCATATTGATTCAAGATTACAATTTAACTATATTAATTGAATTTTATTAATATGTGTACAAAATAAATTAAGAAAAAAATTTATGAGAGACAAAATATTACTACCTCTAACTATTTTGTTTGCTTTTTTAGATGTCGTAAAATATTTACAAGATCTCTAAATTTAGAAATGTAAATAATTATTTTTTCCATTATAATATTTATTATCTTTTATTAAATGCGGGAGTTTTATTAATAACTTCAATGAGTTAAGAGTAAAAAATGATAATATAACTTTTATTGATTAAATTCTTAATATGCGTATTTTGTCAAATCATGCGAATAAAATGAGACGGAGAGAGTATTTTTTAATATTGATAAAAGTTGTTGTAAAGTTTATCACCCAAGCCTTTCTTTTTTTTTTTTTTTTAATTTACAATGTCCATTATTATTTTGCTGTGTTAGTCGAATTTTTCTAGTAACATCGATCCTTTTAAAATAAAAAAAAAATTATAATAAGACCTCTGTGATTTACGAAATACAATTATTTTATCGCTGTATATCTTTCTTAAAATTATTAATTTTTCTATATATTTTGCTTCTGTTATACTACTAAGTCTTTCTAACTAAGTTTTGCGTCTTTTATATAGAGTCAATAAAAAAATACAAACATTAAATGAGATATGCTAAAATATTATATTAAAAAAATTACAGTATGATTCTTATAGTTTGAAAAATATAACTAATCTATCCTTAAGTTTTAAAAAATAAAATGAGTATTTTTATCATTTAATAAAGTACTTAACAAAAAAAGAAAAAATTAAATGAAAGGACCTCATATTCTAAGCAAAGTAAAATATAGAAAAAATTAATGTATTTAAAAATTGTTATATTTCGCAAATCATATATACTGTAATGTGATTTTCTTATAAAATTATAAAAAAAAAATTGAACTATAACAATTTAATATTTTTTTATGTATTTCTTTTCTCATATTTAACATTATATTTTTAAGGGAGAATTATTATTTAGTCTTTATATTTGGTCAAATACACTGTTTTTTCATAATACATGGTTGTATCTCTAATTTTTGCTCCCGTTTTGATCGTTAATTTGTGACGAAAAGACGAAAAAAACCTTGAACTTATACACAATTTCCTTCGTGTCAAAACACTAATTTACATTAAACTGAAACTCAAGTCAAAACCAATCTCTCCAATATTCATCTATCCAATTCAGATTGGGAGTTTTCATTTTATCCTTGAATTATAACAATCTTCCTAAACTCTCTCTTCGATCGAAAGAAACCAAACACAATTCTCAAAATCAAATATAACGAAAACGAAATAATATAAGAACAATGATCGTCAATCAACTAAAGAATTATAGTAATGAAAATGATTCTCTCTGTCTGCCCTTCCTTGGAACCTGACGATAATTTCTCAAAACAACAAATTGCAGTTCTACCAAAGGAGAGGGAGAGAGATATTATATAAGTAATTTGCAGTTCTAAATAACATTTTCGGATCCATGACCCACATCCTACTCCATCAACCCTGAGTTACATTATTTTGAAACAGGAAAAAAAACACTTCCGCTCGATCCGAACAACAAAGTTATCGCTACCCATATTAATGAAAGAGGTTGTGTCAAAGATGAAGACTAATTGGCTATCCCCCCCATCGCCAGCCAATTAGTAGGAAAAGACTTAATTTTTAAAGCTTGAACCACCACGAGATAGTCAAGTTCTAAGAATACAGAGGAAAAACTCAAATCTAAATAAACAATAGCAGCTTCACATTCCACTTTTGCTGGTTCAAGAGGACCAGCCCCTTTCTGAACGCCCGCAACTAACATATCACTTTTATTATCCCGGACAACAAAGCCCTAACCCACGACAGTAGCATATAAATTAATCTTTACCCAACCTGGGCAAGGAGGAAGCCAAGAAACCCGATCTCGACCACCAGTAAGAGGAGAGAGATCAATGCTGTTCAGAGACTGAAACTCAGTCCATGAGGAAACCGCCAGCTCAATAACCTGAACTTCATAGATTCTAATATTTTGGAATATAGAAAGATTATATGATCTCTGTGTAGCCCACAGTAACACAAATAACAACTCAATTTGCTCTTTGTTCATCATCTGTACCTTTTTCAGAATAGAGGAGAAAGAATCTACCACTTCCAATCGCGAAGGAGACAAGTACCATATATGTTGAGCAATTGCACAAGTAACAAGAGCATAAAGGTCATTTTCAACTTCCAAACCACAAAATTGATAAATCTCATCCACCTATACCCCCTCTTTTACCCAAAAGCCAGCTTCATAGGTAATTGCGAAAAACAGGCCCTGTACACTATATGCTTAACTTTCGAAGGGATTTTGGGCTTCTAAAAAAAGTCAACATTACACGCGGTCATACTTCCCAAACTGACACCCAAGTCATGATCAATAGCATCCAAAGCAAAGAAGTAAGCGGTCATGACCGTGAAATCACCATGCTTTGTGTTTGGCCAAATAAGGATATCCTGATCACATATATGGCTAAGAGGAATGTGCAGAATCTCCTTGGCTTCAAATGGAAGTAAGATTGATCAAACTAGCTCTGCATTCCAACCAAGGGGATCTAGAAGGAGAAGCTCATGTACTAGATCAGTTCTCTCAAGAAGACATGGAGGAGGCCATGCGCGAAACCCATTTTGATGAGGGAGCCAATTATCATTCCAGATTCTAACCAATACACCATTACCAATCAACCACCTTGATCCTTTATCAATTAACCATCGCACCTCCATGATACTACTCCAAATATAGTAGCTGAAAACCAATGGGAGCTGCAAAAAGGAACAGTTAGGAAAATATCTAGCTTTAAGCATACGAAATAACAAAGAATCCCCATTAGAATAAAGCCTCAACATTGCTTAGCAAGCATAGATAAGTTAAAACATGAGATTCTTAATCCAATGCCCTCCATTCTTTTCAAATAGCAAAGCTTAGTTCATGAAGCCAAGTGAACTTCCTTTCCTCTTGCTTTGCATCCTACTAAAACTAATCCATCAATCCCAATTGTACCGCCCCTCACAAACAAAGTCACCTTGAAGGCACAAAACTTAAATTGCCCCTCCCAATTGTACTACAGTCGACCTCCATGATTTCCCTGAGATATTGAAGAGCTTGAATCCTCTCTCCATTAATTTTGCTCTACTAAGTGTTTAGGTTAACAAATAATTTGGGGATTTAGGAAAAATCTATCTATTAGATGATAAAGGTATAAAACACAAAACGGTGAGCAGCACAGTTAATGAAACGGTGCACATCAAGCAAAACAACAACACTTCAACTCATGGTATACTCAAGTAAAACGTTGTGGGTTGAAGTTTATTTATTCTGTTAATCCTAGCTGGCGAGTTTGTTAATAACTGGTTAATGTAATTAGAGTTAGTTACAGAAACTTTAGAAGCTTCCATCTCTTTGTATATAATGTCTGTTCATCGATAATGAAAAAAAAAAAACACATTCTTCCATTTCTATTTTCTGATATGGTATCAGAGCTTTTTCCTTGAAGCTTTCGTTGTGTTCTCTTCTTCTTCTCCTTCTTCATTTTTTTTTTCTTCTGAGTTTCTCATTGAAGCAGTCATGGCTAGTGATCACCTGCAAAATCCTTCAAATCCTTATTTCCTCCATCCAAATGAAAGTCCGGCACTAGCTCTTTGTTTCTCCTATTCTGTCTGGTTCAAATTCTATTACTGCTACTGCAGATTCAACTGATATAGATCCAACCATAGGTACACCCATGGTTTTTCTCAATAGTGCCACTTCTCATGTTTGGATCTTGGATACAGGGGCAACGGATCATATTTGTTTTTCTCTTTCATTATTCACCACTTATACAAGAATTAAGCCTAAAGCAGTTCAACTACCAGATGGGACGCACATTCTTGCCAATTACTCAGGGACAATATTCTTTAAAGAAGATTATTATCTTTTTTATGTGCTTTATATTCCCAATTTCAAGTTTAACTTGATCTCAGTTACAAGATTGATTCATCAATTGGCTTGTAGTTTGCATTTTAAGGACAATACTTGTTTTATTCAGGATTCCCGTACCTGCAGGAGGATTGGTACAGCTGAGATAAAGGCTGGACTTTATGTTTTGACTTCACCAACACTTTCTCCTTTCAGAAATTCGGCTTCTATTTTTAATGTTTCCACTGCACTTAATATTTCTACTGCACAGATGCCTGCCTTTTTTGTTAAGTGATGTTTGGCATTTCAGGCTAGGCCATTTATCACATTCTAGGTTGGTTGAGATCAAGAAAGTCATGCCCTATATCCAGTGAAATAATGACATTATGCCTTGTGATACTTGTCACATAGCAAAGCAAAGAAGATTAGCAATTCAGTTACATCTACTCCTTTTGAATTAGTGCATATGGATATATGGGGGCCTATTTCAATGACTTCATTACATGGACACAGATATTTCCTTACTGTTGTTGATGATCACACTAGATTTCTCTAGATTTATTTGATGAAATCGAATTCTGAGGTTAGACACTGATCCCGTCTTTCATTGCTATGATTGAGAAACAGTTTGGCTCCAAAGTGAAGCAAATTCGACCAGATAATGGCCTGGAATTTCAAATGACTGAGTTTTTTAGTAGAAAGGGTATTCACCATCAGACTTCATGTGTAGCAACTCCCCAACAAAATGGGATTGTTGAAAGGAAACGCCAGAATATACTCAATGTAGCGATGGCTTTTTTATTTCAATCCCACTTACCTCTTAAGTTTTGGTGCTATGCTATCTTACATTCAGTTTTTCTTATTAACAGAATCACTCACCATATGGAAAACTTTACTCTAAACTACCTGACTTTCAAGATCTTAGAGTTTTTGGTTGTCTTGCTTATGCCTCTACTCTTTCATCACATAGGCAAAAACTAGACCCAAGGCAAGGAAGTCAGTTTTTCTAGGCCTGTAAGTCTGGCATTAAAGGGTTCTTACTCATGGATCTCTAGACCAGAGAAATCCTTCTCTCAAGGGATGTTGTCTTTTATGAAAACTATTTCCCTTTTGTCACAAAAACTTCATCTGACTATACCTTTCCTTAACTCACAGATAGTAGCCATGTCTCATATCCTGCGGATGACATTTTCCCTATCATACCTGTATCACACACTCCATCACCTTCACCAACTCCTCATATTACTGCGCCCCCTCAAACTTCCTTATCCCAAAGACCTATATGCCAAAGGAGAGCCCCTCAATACTTACAGGACTATTACTGCAATTCCATTTCCACCAGTTCTGAATTGTCATTTGTTAAACACCCGTTATCCTCAATACTCTCTTCTACCAAACTCTCCCCTTCCTATTCTCATTTTATCTCTAATATCACATCTGTATCTGAACCAAAGTCTTTTAAAGAAGCAATCTAGCACCAAGTTTGGAGGGATGCCATGGATACTGAGCTTACTACCCTCAAGAACACAAAAACTTGGTCTTTAGTGCCACTTCCACTGGGCAAGACACCAATAGGCTACAAGTGGGTATATAAGATTAAACATAAATCAGATGGAACTATAGAGAGATATAAGGCGCGTTTGGTGGCTAAGAGTTATACTCAAACAGAGGGTTTGGATTACTTGGATACTTTCTCACCTGTTGTAAAGATGACCGCAATTAGATTGCTGTTGGCTTTAGCATCTATACATAAATGGCATCTTCACCAATTAGATGTGAAGAATGCTTTCTTGCATGGGGATTTGAATGAGGAGGTTTATATGACACCTCCCCCTGGATTAGTTACTGCTGTAAATCAAGTATGTAAGCTTCAAAAGAGTCTTTATGGCTTGAAGCAAGCCAGCAGACAATGGTTCTTTCAGTTGTCTCAAGTTTTGATCACAAATGGCTATACTCAGTCTACCTCAGACCATTCTCTATTTGTTCTTCATCGTTCCCAATCATTTACTGCACTCCTTGTGTATGTCGATGACATCATCTTGGCCAGGAACGATATGCAGGAAATTACAAGAGTTAAACTCTTGCTTGATGATTTGTTCAAAATCAAAGACCTTGGTGTTTTAAAATTCTTCCTTGGACTTGAAATTACTAGATCTCTAAAAGGAATTTCACTGAGTCAAAGGAAGCATGTGCTGGAATTACTTGCAGAGACTGGTTTTCTTGCTTCCAAACCTTGCACACTTCGATGGATTGTAATGCAAAACTCAATGTTAACACTAGAGAATTGCTTACTGACATTTTTGGTTACCGAAAGCTGGTTGGAAAACTCCTTTACCTTACAACCACTCGACCTGATTTAACTTTTGTAGTTAATCAGTTAAGTCAATTTCTCTCAGCCCCTACATCACTCCATCAACAAGCCTTGCACGGAGTTCTGCGCTATATTAAAAATGCCCCTGGTTTGGGTTTGTTCTTTCCTTCTTCATCTTCTACTCATTTAAAAGCCTTCAGTGACTCTGACTGGGCTGGATGTGTTGATACACATAGATCTGTGACAGGATATGGTCTTTATCTTGGCGATTCTCTCATTAGCTGAAAGTTTAAGAAACAAAGCATTGTTTCTCGTTCTTCTTCTGAGGCAGAATATAGAGCCCTTACTACTAACACCTGTGAAGTCCAATGGATTCAATATCTTCTCAGTGATCTTCACATTCCTCACCCCCAACCTACCAGTGTTTATTGCGATAATCAATCTGCATTACATATTGCTGCCAACCCCACTTTTCACGAACGCACAAAGCATATTGAGTTAGATTGCCATTTTGTTCGTGAAAAACTCAAAACTGGTCTCATTCACCTTCTTCCTATCCCTTCTCATGCTCAGCTAGCTGATATATACACCAAACCTCTCCCTATTTCCATTTTGCGACCTTTACTCCTCAAGCTGGGAATGATTGACATCCATTCTCCGGCTTGTGGGGGGGGAACGGTGAGCAGCACAGTTAATGAAACGGTGCACATCAAGCAAAACAGCAACACTACAACTGATGGTATACTCAAGTAAAACGTCCTGGGTTGAAGTTTATTTATTCTGTTAGTCCTAGCTGGCGAGTTTGTTAACAACTGGCTAATGTAATTAGAGTTAGTTATAGAAACTTTTAGAACCTTCCATCTCTTTGTATATAATGTTTGTTCATCGATAATAAAAAAAAAAAAACACATTCTTCCATTTCTATTTTCTGATACTATCTCTTAAGTTATTGTTGGCAAGTTGTAAATAAAAAAATAAAATTGATTAATTTTTTAAATATATTTTGATGAAATGTGGCATATTCACCCAGGGCAAGGTATAAAGTGGTTATGAAACCTTATGCCCAAAGTGCTGACATTTTTTTATCAAAAAAAGACAAATTCTAGGTAAAATATATGCGGCTAAATTGTTAAAAATACTCCAAACTTTGCTGGAGTTTTAATTCTACACTAAATTCAACTTTCTTCTCCTAATATCTTGAAATTTCATTTAATTATAATAGCACTTTAATTTCAAATTTTACCTAATTTAATAAATAAAATATTATTTTTTTGAAACCCATTTAACATTTTCCCCCCAAATTAATAAATAAATATTTCTATTTATTTATATAAAATTTAAAATAAAAAATATATTCATCTTAAAAAATAAAATACTTTTATTCATTTATATAAGGGAAAATGATTATTTAGTCCCTTAGGTTTGCCATAATTATCTAAGTAATCTCCAATACTTTATATAATATTTAACTCATCTCTAACATTTACCTCTGTCTCATTAAATGGTCTATCCATCTAAATTTAAGAGTTTTTGCCGTTAGCAACGTGTGAAAATACTAAAATACCTTCCTAATTGACGTGGACAACTATAACGTTACAAAGGCTTACATAAAACCAAAGTACGTGGAGAAAAAAATTTTATGAAGCAAACAAAGGGGAAAAAACAAAAACGTTCAATAGAGAATCAAATAAACAAATAAAAAAAATAAAGAGAAAAAAAGGACAAGCATGTAGTGAAATTGTAAACAGAACAACAAAACAACAACAGATCTTGCAAGACTTCCTCATTTTAAATGAGGAAACTTAAGACAGAACAATGTATTGAGAGCTCCAAAGTAAGATATCTCAAAAATAAATCAAGGATTATCAACATTTATTTTATTTAGCTTCAGATTTAGGGATTCCTAAACAAGAAAGTACTATCAAAGAATATGAAAACATGAATAGCCCCAAAATGAAGAAAGAATCACTATTGAATAGTAATTGTAGCTATGATCCCAGAGGGGAACAAAGAAATTGATAAAATGAATTAAAAATCTAACATGAAAGGATTAGAAAGAAGAGAAAACATGAAAAATTTTTATTCAAGCATTATGTCAAATAGCTGGTATGCTTCAAGGAAAACTTTTTCATCAACAAAGCTCCTTCCTTGAAAATCAAGAGATACAAGAAAGGCTAAAATCAAATCAAAATCTAAAAATTCAAAATCCAAAAACAGAAATAGAGTCTTTTGAATTGAACATTTAAATTGAAGATAATCAAATCACTGATAACAGCATATCACAACTGGTAAACAATCATCTATCCAAAATCGTAGTAAAGTAGAAGCCTATAGATTATGCTGCAGTTGTTAATGACAATAAAATCAAAATCTAACATGTCTTGCTCCTAGGGGGGCAATCTGAAGAGTGACATCGATGAATTTTTCTCTTGGAGTGGAGGTTCAATGTGGAGGTAGCGGTTACGTCTTGGGCATTCCGCTTTTGCTTCCTCGGTTGAAGAGAAGGTGAAGGTGCAAAATAGGGGGAGGAGAGGGAATGAGGAAATGGAATTTGAAGTAGAGGTTTGAGAAGTGATATTAGTGGCATAGACTCTAAGGCAATGAAGGCTTTGATTAGAGGTTGACAGGTGGTGGTAATCGCTGAGGAGCAAGGAAGATTGGTGGTTGTGGTGGTGGATGGCTTTAATGAATATGTATTGATTTTTGTCCAAGGGCATATATTGTCATTTAAAAAACCAATCTCACCTCTCTCTTTAATTTTTCCTCACTTTAATCGTAAAAACATCCAAAAACTGGACGGAAGGACCATTAATTAGGCGAAGGTAAATATCAGGGATGAGTTAAATATTATATAAAATGTCAGAGACTACTTAGATAATTATGACAAATCTGAGGGTCTAAATAATTGTTTTTCCTTTATATAATATTAACAATAAGTGATGATTCCCTAAAAATAAAATGATGTCATAACAAATAAAATCTATTTTTATAAGATATTTAACTTGAGTATAAATACAATTCTACGTTTAAAAAATGGTAAAATAAAAATTTAAACTAATATTTTATGCTTCTAAATAACTAAAATTTATTAATTTACTTACCTTTTTATGAATTTAAATTTCTAACTAATATAATTAGTTAGGTATAATTAAATAGTGAATTTTTAATTAACCTGACCCAAAGAGAGAGTATAGGTAAAAAAGAAATTTTTATTCTTTAAATTAGATAAAATTTAAAATTCAGGTACTAATATAATTAAAATTAAAATTCAAGGTATTAAAAAAATAAAATTGAATTTAGAGTATAATTAAAATTACCTATAAAGTTTGGGGTATTTATAATAATTTAGCCGACATATTGAGTTAAGGTCAAACGAGATTTTGAACCTTCTTCTAACTTTATTAGTCAAAACATGCTGCCTATTTAGCATTATTAATGGTAGTAGCATATTTTGCATAAAAAATTTTGAGCAATCCTAGTAATATTTTTGATAGGTATAAAACTAACTTCAAGAAAAATTCATATTTAAAGATTTTCCAAAAAGTCAATTTTAAGTTCATAAAAGATCACATTATAAGAATTTATTATTTATTAGTCAAATCCTAATTTTCCTCCATTTTTGATTCAAAATTTATTATTGACAATAGCAATGTCAAATCTCAGAGCAAAACATCTTTAACCCGAACGGACCTAATTGGTTTATTGTGGGCTTACTACCAGGAATTAACTATATGGACTAGGATAGAATAGACCTTTGGCCCAAGAACTGACTAGTGCAGTTGACCCCTAACAGAAACTGAAAACAAGAGGAGGAGGATCTTAGCTAGGGGTGATTCGTTCATTTCAAAGTTGAGCTGAATTTACACAATCCGCTACTTAGGGGTACAATGATTCGACTAAATGTGGGCACTTCTTTATGGATCCCATTCAAATATGAGGGTTTGCCTAATTTCTGCTTTACTTTTGGTGTTTGTGGACATTCATATAAACATTGTGATTTAGCGGAAGCTACTGTTATAAGTGATGTTAAATTACTTCAATATGGAGACTGGCTGAAAGCATCTCCTCTTCATCGCAATAGAAGAATGAGTAGTGAGCCTAGTCAAGAGGATAGGTTGGGGTGTGCGAAGAAGCTGGTTTTCCATCCAATAGATAGTACATTGAGGACTCCAAGTTCAGTCAGGGGAGCCAACAATAATCAGGTGAATGAGGATGAAGACGAAAGCCCAGCTGAGCTAGTAAGTGAAAATCATGATGTTCTTGACCAATTCCAGAGTCTGGGAATGATAAACATAGGTTCTATGGCTTCGGTAAAAACTTCCCAACTGTTGATGAATACTGTTGCTATTTCTAAGTCAGAGGTAAACTCTCACCCTCCTCCAGCTATGCCTCATACCCCTACTATTTCCATTCCTAGACCATCTTCCATTAATTTGACACCTTCTCCTCTGCCCCCAACATTACCACAGATAGTTACTTTTCCTGCTACTGATACAATCATCCTATTACCTATCTCGTTGCTAGCAGTTCCTGCTACAACTACACCCTTTTCTCCTTCTTCACAACCCCTATTGCCCCCTTCCCTTATGTCCTCAAGTATCCCCATTCAATCTTCATCTTCCCACTTAGTTTCTTTTCCCCTTGAATCTACCCGTGATACCAAAGCAGGAGCATCATGGAAAAGATGAGCTCGAGATTTGATTGTGTCTGGTGAGAATTTGGAGGTTGAAGGCGGTAGAAAACGAAAGGTTGATAGTGAGAGTCCGGACGATAGTGTCTTGCATAAGAAATATAAAGCAGATTGGATCCTTCTCTCTAAGATCGGCGGCGACTGCTCTGCAATCCCGCCGGAACCAATGAATGCATTAGTTTGGAATTGCCAGGGACTTGGGAACACTTTGGCAATTCTCTCCCTTAAAAAGCTTTTAAAGCTTGAAGTTCCCAGTTTTGTCTTTTTAATGGAGACGAAACTTTTTGTTCTAGAGATGAGATCAGTTAGAAGACATTATGGATACCAAAATGGCATTGATGTTGATTGTACTTTAGGTAATGGCAAATGTGGTGGTCTAAGCTTGTTGTGGGACGGTTCTTTAACAGTTACTTTGCTTTCTTTCTCCTCTCATCACATTGATGTGGATATTCAGGGTTTGTGGAGATTTACAGGTTTTTATGGCTGGTTGGAGGATTAGTTGAAACATTTATCTTGGGATTTGATTCAGCAGTTAACACCTAGGTCTGCCTTACCATGGGTCGTTGGTGGGGATTTTAATGAGATTCTTTACAAAAATGAAAAAGTTGGAGGCTGAGATAAGCATCCTCGTAAAATGGAGGCATTTAAAAATGCTTTAGCGTATTGTAATCTTTCTGATATGGGCTTCCAAGGTTTTCCTTATACTTGGTCCAATGGTCAATGTGGCTCGGGTAATATTATGCAACGTCTGGACAGGTTTATTTGTATGCAGGAGTGGGTTAATCTCTTCCCTCAGTTTAAGGTTTCACATCTGGTTCGACAGAGGTCGAACCACTGCCCCATCAAATTGTTGCTCTCACAGTCTGTGAGTAAGAGAAGGAAATGTCGACAGCCTTTTCATTTTGAACAAATGTGGCTTCGTGATGAGTCATGTGGAGAGGTAGTTGAGAATTCATGGCTCTCAGTTCATTACTCTCAATCAAATACTCTTGAAAAGAAGTTGGAAGTTTATGGAAAAAAACTACGGGTATGGGAGTTGAAGACTTTTGGGCATGTAGCCAACTCTTTAAAAAACCTACAAGAGGAGCTTAGTAGGCTACAGACTGGCATGCAGATGGATGAGAGTATTCTTAAGCAGAAGCATATTGAAGGAAAAATAAATGAGTTGCTTAGTCGGGAGGAGTTAATTTGGGCTCAAAGATCCAGGATTTAATGGCTTAAGGAAGGTGATAAGAATACTGCTTTTTCCACTCCAAAGCCAATTATAGACAGAAAAGGAATTCTATTAAGATGATTAAGGATGAGGAGGGCAGGGTGTACAAGGAAGATCAGGATATTGCTATGGTCATGACCTAATATTTTGCGACTTTATTTTCTAGTAATAAACCATCAAAGTATCTTGATGTCCTAGACTCGGTAGAAAGCAAGATAATAGATGAGATGAATGAGCAGCTTCTTCTTCCTTTCACTAGGGTTGATATTCTTTTTAACTCTTAAACATATGCATCCTACTAAGGCTCCGGGTCTAGACGGTATGCCCCTTATTTTTTACAAAAAATTCTGGCATATTATAAGGAAAGATGTTGAGAATAAAGTACTGTCTATTCTTAATCATGGTGTTTCTTCTTCTTCTATTAATCATACTTTCATCACTCTAATCCCCAAAATTAAAAATTTAGAGTTCATAAAAGACTTTAGACCTATTAGCCTCTGCAATGTAGTTTTTAAACTAGTTACTAAGGCCATAACAAATAGGTTTAAAAATATTCTCCCTGTTATCATTAGTGATTCCAGTCTGCTTTTGCTCCTAGTAGGCTTATAATAGACAACGCCCTTATTTTTTTTGAATTGTTTCATATTCTGAAAAATAAGAGAACGGTAAGGGTATGTTTGCCCTTAAGTTGGATATGAGTAAAGCATATGATAGAGTAGAATGACACTTTTTGCGTAGCGTTATGATCAGAATGGGCCTTAACCATCGTTGGGTTGATCTTATCATGGGTTGTGTCTCTTCAGTTTCTTATTTTTACTCATTAATGGTGAACCTACTGATAAATTTTGTCCTCAAAGGGGGCTCCGTCAAGGAGACCCAATATCACCATACTTGTTTTTGCTTTGTGCTGGTGTTTTTTCAAATCTGATTTTGAAAGCGGAGTAGCGAAATCTTTTGCATGGTGTTAGGATCTGTTGCTAGGCTCCATTAATATCATATTTATTTTTTCTCGATGATAGTGTGATTTTCGGTCGAGCAAATTCTCGAGAGGTGGACGCGATCATTCAAATTCTAGTAGCTTATGAGTGAGCATCAGGACAGAAGATAAATTTTGATAAATCAGAAATTTCTTTCTCTTTGAGTACTTCATTGGTGGTACGTGAAATGTGCAAAGGGAAGTTAGGCGTAAGGGTGATTTCAAACCTCTCAAAATACTTGGGATTGCTTGAAGTTATTGGTAGAAATAAAAAGGTTATTTTTCAATGTATTTATGAGAAAGTTGCTAAAAAACTCAAGAGGTGGAAGGAGAAAATTTTATCTAGAGCTGGGAAAGAGGTTCTCATAAAATCTATATTCCAAGCTATACCTACTTATACTATGAGTTGTTTCCCTTTTTCACTTGAGCTTTATAGGAATATTGAGTCATTATTGGCAAAATTTTGGTGGGGTCAGCAAGAAGATGAGAAGAGAATTCATTGGGCCTCTTGGAAGAAGATGTGCTTTGCTAAACAGAAGGGGGGACTGGGTTTTCGTGATTTCCATTCTTTCCACATTGCTTTGCTTGCTAAGCAGTGTTGGAGAGTGATTAAGTTTCCAGATACCGCACTTGCCAAGCTTCTAAAGGCAAAATACCACCCAAGAACCTCATTCTTTGAAGCTAGAGAGGGTTCAAAAACCGAGCTATAGCTGGAAAAGCTTACTTGCAGCTAAGGAGACTGCAGCGTCGGGTGTCGATGGCGAATTGGATTTGGTGATGGTGTTCGAATTTGGAAAGACAAATGGTTGGCTGATCCTATTGACAACAGGATATCCTCACCGGTTTCTATTCTTGATGAAGATGCCACAGTAAATAACCTTATTGATTTTGACTCTATGTCTTGGAATGCAGCGTTGATAGGTTCCAATTTCTCCACGCAAGAAGCAATGAAAATTTATGCTATCCCATTGAATGTAAGAAGGAATAGGGATTCTCTAATTTGGAACCATACAAAAGATGGTCAGTTCTCTGTTCGCTGTGCCTACCATCTTTAATTATAAACGGAGCTACCTCTGAGGATAGATGTCAGGGTATATGGAGGTTGATTTGGCAACGAAACATACTAACAAAGGTCAAGCACTTTATTTATAGGGCCTGTAAAGATTTTTTGCCGGTATCTACTGCATTAATTAAAAAGGGGGTACTCCTTGATCCAGTTTGTGTTGTTTGTGGGATGGATGTAGAGTATATTTCCCATGTTTTAAAAGATTGTGAGCGTGCAAGAAAATCTTGGCTTTTGTCTCCGCTTCGTCTAAAATCAACTGGTGTTGCTAACATTAATTTCTCGGATTGGTGCTTAGTTTTACTTCGTAGTTTTGCATATGAGCAATTAGACTTGTTTTCATGTTAGCATGGTCGTTATGGCAGGCTCGAAACTTACAGATTTTCCAACACAAAACTCTAATAGAGGAACAGGTGGTTCGCCGAGGCCTATCGTGCTTACATGACTTCCAAGATGCAAATCAGCATAAGATTGGCCAAGTTGTTACACAAGTCAGATGGAATCCTTCAGCAATTGGGTTCGTTAAAGTGAATGTCGATGCTGCAGTTGTGAAAGACAAAGGTTGTGGCCTGGGTTTTATTATTAGGAATCATGTGGGAGAAGTTATGGCTTCAGGTTGTAAGGGTATTTCTGTGATGTTGGCACCTAATCACGTAGAAATGGAAGCAGCTATTTTTGGGGTGCAATCAGCTCTTTAGTAGGGCTTTGGTGTGCTGATTTTGGAGTTAGATTCTTTGGTCTTAGTCAACCATGTAAACTCAGACGAGCTCCTGGACACGAACTATGGGACTCGCATTTATCTCTGTGCACTCTATTATCAAACTCTGTTAATTTCAGTTGCTGTCATGTTTGCAGATTAGGTAATGAAGCTACTCATGAATCGGCTAGAGCAACATCTTTTTCTTTAGATGACTGTATTTGGACAAAGAAGGTCCCTCCTTTTATTGTTCCTTTTGTTTTACACGATATGCCTTAATATATTGACTACTTTCATTCTAAAAAAATATATATATGTATTAAACTCCTCCCTTCTATGACATTATAATTTGCCAAACCTTTAGCTGACAGTATATTATTACTTCAGTGATCTAAATGAATATTATATTTAATTTTCAAATAAATTTTTATATACTTTTATATTATAACATAATACTTAAAAAATTTTATTAATTTTGACGTAAATTAGTTATTCAATTTTCTTTATTTGATAAAATATATAAAAAATTATTTACCTTTGTTCACAGGAAAAAAATATATAAAAGAAAAATTCCACTTTGTGTTATTTTTTTATTTTTCACATTTTTTTTTATTTTATGATTTAACAAAATTGAAAAACATATGGATAGTATGGGCAAGCAATATATATGTGGGGACATTGATGGAGTGTTTAAAAATGTAATATATATTGGATTCTTTTTTAGATGCAAATATATATATATATATATATATATATATATATATATATATATATATATATATATAACTAAAGAAAATGAAGGAAAAATAATTAATGTTAGCATTGAGAAATGTAATCCACTTACCACGATGTATAGGGTTATTTATTGAAAACAAATACAAATTTCAAATTTAAATTTTAAATCTCTATAAAATCTATTAATTTTGAGTAACGACATAAATAATATTTTATGTGGCTCTATAAGGATAAACTGGATATTTACTTCTTAATGATCCTGGATCAATTTGAGCCAAAAATCATTGTCCTTAAAAAAATAATATTTGATATATATTACAATTATTGCATTTCTTAGGAAATAATTTCACAATTATAGGAAGAAGAAAACAAAGACAAAAACTCTAGAATTACACATTATGTAACACTTGCTACTTTCCAAATTAACTAAATTAATTAAATCACCTATTGTGGCTTGAAGAAACTAGCTTTAATACCGGTTTTAATTACAACATAAACGCCAGCAGCAACCTGAAGCCCGCTAAGAGTCATACCAAAAATCCCTAATCCCCAGTTAAGGAACCACATTGGGCTATAAACCTTTGGTTTCTTCATCTTAAGCCACATGAAGCATGGATAAGCTAATGTTACTGGCAATGCTATTCCTCCAATTAAACCAGCTACACTTCCAAGGAATGGGATGGCCACCGCAACGAAGAAACATATGAATCCAAATAATGCTCGGATAATTGCCCGGAGCCACCATGAACACGGCTTCTTCATCCTCTTAGTGTATAATGACTCCATCATATCAAACATTGGCATACCATAGATTTGGAATGAGCTTACGGCGTTAATTATAACAAATAAACTTGTTATTCCTAAAATAAATCGTGAGGTGTCCGTTCCGTGAAAAGCAAATAAAGCTGTTAGCATGCCGCCTTCCGGTATCTGAGAGTCAAAATAAATTAATTAAATTACAATAGTTTTTTAATTTAATTACATTAATAAGTCGTAATAGAATATAATATAATAAAATCAGAGGCATTATAATTATACATTACATTTTATTGCACTTCATTAGGGTAAAATGAAAATGAAAAAGAAAGAAAATAGAGTTTGATCTAAGTTATAAGGATCAATAGATTAAAGATGTGAAAGTGCAAGTATAATACCATTTGGCCATATGCCCAATAGCCTCCAATTGCAAGGGGAAAGAGGCACATTGCAATGAGTGCGTAGGCGAACTTGACGCCCTTCCACATGGGCACCCTTGATGGATGCTTCTCACTTGAAGGCATAGTAGCCTGCAACAAATTTAATTATACAAAATTAATTACTTCTAGAACGTGGCTAAATTTTTTAAAAATATTTTTATATTTTTGTTATTTAAAAACTAAAATTAAATATATATATATATATATATATATATATATATATATATATATATATATATATATATATATATAAACATGTCAACCTTCGACTCTTTCTTTACACACTAATATAGTAATTTCTCAACTTCCACCGGTAATGCAATTAATGGGTACTTTGACATTAACATTAGGGTATGGCTCACTAAACATCAACATCTTCAGTTTGTTGTTATAATTTAATGTTGTCCAAATCGTCTGAATATTATTTTATTTGTGAATATTAAACGGTCAATGAACAAAAAAGGGCAGTCAAGAAGGGAGTTTTGAAAGCAATTTATTATTGTGAAAGCATCCAAATCAATGAACTAAAGTGATGCTGGTGTTGCTTCAAAACAAAAAAATTGATCTCATGGGTAACGTGTTTTAGGATACTTAATTTACTGATTTTCCAAGTCCTTTTGCCAGAGTGGAAACAGCGAAGAAGGTTCGACAAGCCCCAAAAAAATTCATAACTAATTTAAATTAAAAAAGGATTGAAGAAAGAAATAATCAAAATAAGGTTTTAGATTAACTGAGTTAAACATTATTAGATTTATTTATTAAGTAATCTCGAGATTAGATCTTTTTGTCAAACAAGCTAGATAAATAAATTCAAGCTCAAACAATTGATGAACGGCTGAACTATATCATTTAAAGCTTTTTATATTTATTGAAATTAATTATTTAGTTATTAGACATACCTGTATCTCAAGTATGAGATTGTGGCCTCTAAAGGCAAAAGCAATGATCCCAAGTGCATTTAGGATATCGAAAAGCCTTTCGATATCAGAAGGTGCACGAATAGGGTCGTAAGATACGCCGGGCATTCTACCCTCAGCAACAGAGACAGCCCAAATAATTGTGCAGTACCCAACAGCTGTGATTGCTCCAATTAAGGACACTCCAGCAATGGAGTTCAAATTTGGCAACTGAGACAAAACAACTGCGGCACATGTGAACACCAAATACCATTCCGCAGTTGTTAATGTCCTGGCATTGCACGCCTCTCCACATACTGTCTGGAAAAACAATCTTGATGTTGATCCTCCTACGATTATCAGAGCCGTACATGTTCCTGCTGATAGATACATGATTGGAAACATCGCTAGCCACTTTGATAACTTCTCACCTGAATTATTATCCCCGATGTATATATAGTTAGTTCTTTCATTAATTTGGATTACTATATCGAACACTTGGTAGTAGTTGAAAATGAAACACTCACCAAAAGTAGCATTCGCAAGCTGCATATATCTGCTGTATCGAATACCCTCTTCGGTAGATTCATGGAGTTGAACCAATATATAAAGGGTGTATAGTTGCCATATAAATGTTAAAGTCATGTCTATAATTCCCCATGCCCTGTGACCAAATACCAAATCAATAACACATAACACAGTTAAAAACAAAATAAAGAAATTAATTAAATAATTAGAGATTAATCACATGTTAACTTACCAACCAAGAGTAGTGAAAGCAACAGGAAGAATGAGAGCTTGAATACCAATCCCAGAACAAAGACAATGAAACGCAGCGTAGTATGCATTTCCATTTCGAGATTCTGTAATTGGAAGCCAAGCATCTTCGGGGTCAAGCTTAGTAAGGTGAAGAGCCTTTCTTAAAGGGCTACCTAAAGGAGTAATAAACCGGGGAGTTCGAATTCTTGGAGTCGAAATCTTGGGGGTTGCAGTTCCTGGCGTTCGGTTTGCGCTTGCAGGCTGTATACGATCACCAGTGGATAAAAGCTCACCAGTAGATAAAAGAGGGGATCGAGTTAGGGACGGAGAGTGTAACTGCGACGGAGGAGCTGATATCGGCGGGGTTGGCGTCACCGATGCTTGTCCAGGAGTCGTAGGAAAAGAGTCAAACTCAAAAGTTTCAGCCATATCAACCTTTGATGTTTTCCCAATATGTTTTTGGTTCCCAAACCAAACTAATCAAGATTGGGGTATATATAGACGTCACGTACCATTATAATATAGCATTGGAAAATAATATTAGAAACGAGCAATACGTTGAGTTTAAAAAAATGGTGGAGAATATAATATTGTACAGAAGGACATGGAAAAGAAACGAAGCAGCAGCCAACTAGATTGTCAAACTATGGTCCTTTTCGCATTTCCAATTCTTGTATATACCGTCGCCGGTCATATTAAGCTGCCCAACAAAAATTTTGGTCAGAATTTTTACGCCCCATCAAACTTAAAAAAAAAAAAAAAAAAAAAAAAAAAAAAAAAAAAAAAAGAAAAGAAAAATTAAAAAGCAGCCTTTATCTTTGTATGTCTTTTGACTTGAGAAGTTGGAATTAGTCGTGCGGCTAAGGTAAGCCACATTCAAAACATCTACTAGCAATATGTGTATAGTATAGTCTGTTGGAAAATGTAATACGCCATGAGGTGATGTCTGAATCAAAATATGTTCCATTCCTAATATTCTCATTTAATAATTGATTGCTATTTAAAAAAAATTATCAATACCCTTTATCGTTATTAGATTTTTATATATATATATATATAAATAGTATATAATGCATATAGATAAGTCTTCTTTGCGGTGGAATAATCTCTTACCACTTGGTTTTAAGATTAGTTAGGATAACCTATATATGATATCAACAGCCATTTCGCTGTACATTTCTTTCTTTTAACCATAATCTGTTATAGTTTCCCTATTCTTTGTCACCTAACAACTGTGAGTCAACGTTTCACCTAAGTTTAAGAGAGAAAAAAAAAAAAAAGCATGTGTAAGACAGCGAATGTAGGATAAAAAAATTCTTTCAGACGGGAACATATTGTCCTTAATAAAATTAAATACGAACTCCATAATTCTCACATGGGCACTAATCTTCAGTGCAGGGCAAAGCTGCCTTATTATTTTATTTAAATTTAGCATATCATCGGAGGCTAATTCGCCGCCAGGAAACGACAAATCAGAATAATTAGTAGTTTTGAGGGCAGATATTTTATTTCATGTTTACGAGTATTCAGTAAAGAATTAATTCTTGGAAAATGATCTAGATTTTCATCACGATAATTCAATTCTCTAAAGCATGCTTATTGGGATGGAAAAAAAAAATCTTCAGGACAATTATTATTTTCATGTTCACCAGCGTTATTTGCTAAAAAAACAAATTTATTGAAGTATAAATCTTAATCAGTAATTTCGATTTCTATAAAGGTAAAAACACAAATTTAATTATATGAGGTGTGAAAGACGGATAAACTCTACGAGTCGAACGAAATTAGTCTAAAAAAAATAGAGAAAAATCCAAGTTATGATATATATTTCCTTCTTAAATAGTCCAATATTGACCCGATGGGATCATTGTATGGCATTGTAGGTCCAGTTCTTGGAAAGGATTGAACGTGAACACTTATTGCTTTGGCCATAAGTTGTTAAAAAAATAGGTCAATTTACACCTTTCACAAACTCCCAAAGCTTGTCTTCATTCTGCAAGATAACGAAAGACACAGCCTTTCTTTACTCCATGGTTTGTAATAACGAGGAAAAATATGAAAGAAGACAGCAGAAGATTGGAGTTTGTTGTTTTTTTAGTCAAAAACATAACTAAAAGCTCTGATAGATATTAGATTACTTTATTTAAATTTACACGTAAAGAGCAGAAACCAAGGGAAGAAAATAATAGGATTGTTGAATTCAAATAGGTCTGCCGTGGCTAATGTAAATTGAAACAACCTGGATTCTTCCTGTACTTCCTTTCACATTGTATTAATGGTATGCTAATTAAGATATGTTCGGTAAAATTAATTATTCTGATAACTGTTAGTTACTTAAATCGCGTTTAGTTGCCAGGAGTTTAAATAGCATATCATGAAATGCCAAAAGCAAAACATTATATGAATTAACTTTTCACAAAAAGCAATTTTAATCTTTAAAAGCAAGTCCACAGTATATGTTACCAAATAAATTTTTAAACAGTGCTCAGTATTTTGACTTGTCAAAACTCTAAAAGCTGTTGCCGAACACAGCCTTAAATATAAAAAAAAAAAAGAAAGTCTTTGGGAACTGAATAATGATTCATTATTTAAATTAATAGCTAAAATTAACAGATAATAGTTGACAAAATATAATATTCAGTATAAAGTTTCAAAATAAGTCTTGACTTGTCAATTATCTTAAACTTTAGTAATTAAATTAATAGTATAGAAATAAACCAAATTTCAAAGTAAAAGAGCTGAAAAATGTAAAAACAGAACATTTTAATATCCTAAAGCCTCTATATTTGACTATACATTGATGAATTATTAGCTCAGTGATGTATAAGATCAAAGGAATTAGGTTATGATCTCATGTTGAGGTGAATAATAGGCTATATTTGTCAGATGAATAATAATTTTTTAATTTCAAATTTTACTCCCATAAGGAATTAATTTCACATTCAAATGTATTTTTTTAAAATAAGCGTTACTATTTTTTTTCCAGTTTAATGATTAAGAATACATTATAATCAAAATTTTATTTTAATTGTGTCAATTTTCGTTTTCTAAATAAAAATAGTAACTGATAGATAGATAGTGTTAAATAATCAAACCTATAAAATTAATTTGATCATTCAATCTAATACATTGACTTACAACAATTCATATTACAATTGTATTCCACCAAATTTTGACTTTTTATATTCAACCTACCATAATAAAACTATAAAAAAATTTATTATTAATTTGATATATATTAGAAATTTTAAAAAATAAATAAATTATTTTAATTTATTAGAGATTTAAATGGGTTGAGCCGAACTCACGTTAATTATATATTCAAGCAGTTAATAAAAATGATTTATAATTCAAATTCAATTCATTGATTTTATCATTTTGAGCAGCTAAATGGTAACTTAATTCATTTACATCCTTATAATTACGTATCCCCTGAATGTTAAAATTCTTGCAGTTGGCAAGGTATGTTTTTGCCAGATCAGCTTCAGCGCATATCGGATAGTTAAAGACGGTCAAAAAATTTTTAAATAGACTCAATATACCATATTAGTATACACTCATCCAATGAAATATATATTGCATTTTTCTCTATATACATTAGTAATTCCTAAACCAATACAATTATATTTTTTTTATCACTAATTAAATAGGAAATGTGAAAGAATTAATAAGAAATAAATTTTTTGAAAAAGTAAAATACTGATGTGGGTGTATTTCATTGGGTGAGTATATAAGCTGACGTAATAGATCAAGTCTATCTAAGAATTTCTCTAAGAGGTCGATTTCATCGTGCTAAGCGAGTGTTATACTTCAATTAAATTATGGAATAGTTGTTGGTTTTCCTTTTGCTTTTGTAGGGAATGGAATCTTAGAGAATTTAATATTTAAAAAAAAAAAGACTTTTAACATGCCAAAATAATAAAAATAAGAGTAAGGAACATGTTTTGATTGCTTCATAATACTTTTAATTAAAGGATACAAACAAATTTGTTAGACTAAAAAGCAAAAAGCAAAAACGAATATGTTAGACTAAAAAGTATGAACTGCAAAATTTTTAGACAATGAAATCTATTTAATAATGATTGGAAGGGGATTCAAGCATTTGTTGATATATAATATACAAATCCATTTATCTAAATGATTTCAATAGCAAATACCCCAAATTTTAAACGCAACTCAACCGGAAAAATCGGATTGAAAGAAATACAGTATCCGGAAAAATCCTTTCCGCTTTCGTAGCTATCGGAGCACTTCAAGCACTCAAAAATCTTACAAATATTACAACTCATCCAGAAACCCCAAATGCAAATCATTTTCTTTTCTTGTAATTCATTAATAATAATATAAAACTTATAAATAAATATATAGAAAAAAATTTTAACGAAATAAAAAAATTCATATACTTTTAAATAATAAAATTAAAATTTATTAGAGAATATAATTGGAAGCTCTATCTGTGAGCTCTAATGAACAAATCTGAGTCCAGAACTGCCTTGCTTTTATGTTGCACACTTTATTGGTTGAGACCAGGCTTCCATCCTTCTTATGAATGCAATTTTTCTTTAAAAACAATAATAAAACTAAAACTAAAAAAGTATATAATATTAGATTTTTCCACTCGTAGTTTATCTTGATAAAAAAATGTAAGTCTTCATAGCAACAACTAGTCCGTTAATTGATTTAGACATTAAAATAATTACTAGTCTTAATCTTTTATAATTGGAATGATTTTTCGATAATTTACAATATCTAAAACTAAAAAAATATATAATATTTGATAAAAAAATATAAATTTTCATAACAGCACCTACTCTGTTAATTGATTTGGACATCAAAATAATAACTCTGAATCTTCTATAATTTGATTGCTTTTCCAATAATTTTCAACATATGACAAAAATAGACGGTTTCTGTGGCTATGCGTCAATAGCATTAATATTGCATTACTAGGCTCCATCAATTGAAAATCTATATCTACAAATCAGGATCTAAAATGTTCAACGAAATAAATTCATATATTATAGTTTTATTTGATAATAAACTCTCACAAAAAAGAGACTATCCTCATAAAGAAGGACAAATCTATTATAAGAAAAATAAATATGAGTTTATTAAAGCAAAATAAAATTAAAAGTAAAATAGATTGAAACGAAAGAGATAGTAGAGAGTTGAAGGTACAGGCGAAAGCTGATAAACAAGAGCAGCTCTAAATTAAAATTAGGGTTAGAAAACTAGAGAGAAAGAGAAAGGGGGCTCAAATCATTTTATTAATTGCATTATGCAAGTAAAATTTATTTAGACTCCATTTATTTCAGGAAAATAACTTACCTTTTTTAAAAAATATTTTTTCAAATGACTTATTTTTTGTTGCTTGGTTGCAATATTGAAAATTCAGTAAAAAATATTAAAATCTTTTAACTCATAAGACCATAAAATATTTATAATAATGAAAATTTTATATTTTAAAATTTTCATTGTTAAAAATGAAGAAAAAAATAATAAACTATGAAAGTCGATAGTGGCCGGAGGCAGCAGTCGATGGTTGATGTGTGCATTTCATGCATACATATTTATACCTTTTATCTTTTAGTTTAGTCCAATTTTAGGGACTTTAATAAATTAAAATTAATTTTTACATGCATGGTACATATTTTGCATTTGCTTTATCTTATAATGCAGATCCCACCCTTTTGAGGGAGAAAACCCTAAAGCAAGGGGTATTTCAATCATTTTGGACCATTTTATAAGAGGAAGACCTTGTGGCAAAATTCACGAACAGTCCATTAGCTGTGCTTTATCCACTTGAGAGTCAGAAGCATTCTAGTTACGTACACAACCAGTCAACTAGTCATGCATTCTCCTCCAACAAGTCAGAAGACTCAATGCAAAATACATAGCCAGTCAAACAACTGTTATTCTTATGTGTGTGCTTAATGCTTATAAATATAATAAAACTTTCATATTTGTATGAAAAGAAATGAGAAGATAAAGAATTGGAAGGTGAAGTTCCTTATTAGACCGACTCACACATGAACCTAGGAGATATATTTAGGAATAAGTCGTTCCTTTCAGGATCGAGGGAGAATCATAGACAATACTGGGTTGGAATCATCATCATACAATGAAAGTAGGTGTTATTATGATTTCAGAACTTTTATGTTATTTAGAATAGGGCATAAATATTAATGGACGACTCACCTTTCAAGATACATTCTTTTATAGGTTGAAAATGGAACTTTGAGTTTCATAATATTGTTCAATAGTGTTGATTCTAACACTAGTGCCTTTCCATATTGATTACATCAAATCTATCTTGTTTTCATTTTGTTTAGTCATTTATGTGTTTGCTTTACACTTAGTTAATTTAGATTTAAAAGATTCTCATTCTAATTCTAGACAATACATTTTGAATTCAAAATTAATTACTACTTAAGAGAAAATAAGTAATTTTAAAATTCTTAAATACGTAAAAAAATTTTTAATTTAAATTAATAATTCAACTAAATGAAGTCCCGCGCATTATGCGAGATGAGATTTGCTTTATTATTATACGCTTTATCGTGTTATAGATAATAATTATCAAATTCAAACAATTTAAACATTGTAATTTAAAATGGATAAGATATTTATAAAGTTCTACGTTTGGTTAATTATTCTTTTCTTATTGTTAATTTGTTAGTTTATACACTTAAATTTCTATTTGATTAAATGACTTTCATTTTTTTTTTATTTTTTATGTTGGCGTTGGCATGTGAAAATAAGTATTAGAAAAAGATAGGGAGATTTTTAATTTAAAAATTTTTAAATTATATAATTTAATTTTCTTACTTCCTTTTAGAAAAGGATTTTATTGAAAGATAATGAAAAGCCATAGCATTTTATTATAAGATAGTTAATGTTTTGATCTCGAGGTGGTGAAGAAAAGTTCTATATCAATACAAAAATCTCAATTTCTTTTTTGTAGTTTATCTTTAAAATTCATTCAAATTTACAATATATATTTCAATTTTAAATTCATAATATCTTTAGATTATTATAAAAAAATATCAATTATTTTTACTACGTTAAATTTAACTGTAAAACATAAAATAAATTTCAAATATTCATAGATTTATGGCTAATTATAAAAGTTAATTATTGATATGAATAAAAAATTTTAATTTAAAATTATAAATTAAAACTTATCAAAATAATTCAATTATAATAATTATCAAATGATATGTAAATATCCATGCACGAAACATGGAACTACGACTAGTTAATATATAATTATGTCAAATAAAAAAATATTTTATTTCAATTTAACATATATAACTTAAATATATTTAAAAAATAAATTTAAGTAGAGAAATAACAATCATAAATATTATGGAAGATAAGAAATAATTTAAAATTTTCAAAAGCCTAATTATCTTTAAAAAATTAAAAAAAATATAGAAAAAAAGTTAAAAAGTGGAATAGAGATCATAGTTCTAAAAATCGAACCGGATTGATCGGTTCAATTGGAAACCGGACTGTAATTCGGTCTGGGTTGTATTAAAAAATCGAGCACTGAAAAAATCGGAGTGAATCGATCAAAATTGGTCAAAACCGGCTAAAAACCATTGAACCAAATCGATAAAAATTGATTCGATTCAATTCTGGGTATTTTTTAGAAATAATGGGCTTTTTTTTTTTTAAATTTGGGCTTCTAAAAAATTAGACCCACTAATTTTTTAATCTTTGGATCTTTTTATTTATAAATCCAAATTCTAATATATTAATTAAATGAAAAATAATAATATATTTTATGATAATTATTTTTTTATTTTAAATTTATTTATATTTTATTTTTTAAAATTATTTACTAAATTTTATTTTTTTTTTTTAAATCCAAATTTGAAAAATTTTTTATTTGAGTTCAAATCTTTTTTTAACTTATATTTTCAATTTGAAAAATAATAATGGTATTGAACCTTATCAAACCTTCCGATTTGATGAATTCCTATTTTTACCGGTTTGCTGAATGATTTGATTCTCAGAACACTGATAGAGATATAGAAAAGAAATTTTTTGAAATTTTCAAAAGATAAATATTACTTTTAAATATATAAATATCCAATAAAAAATAGAATCTTATCCCATATTCTGTTTTCTTTTTGAATGAGTACGAGGCTTTAGTATATGGAAAATAATTTCTACAATTAGAAAATGAAATATTTTAATATATTTTTGTTTGGACAGAATGAAAGGAAAATTTTAATTATTACATGACAAAAACATGTAAATGTGCAGGTTAGGTTTTTGAAAAGCCTTAAACGAAGCAAATTAGATAAAGGTGCGACTTATTTCAATTCTCCCTTTCCAGCAAATTCAAGCGGATTGAATATCTTAAAACCAAAAATTTCTTTAACTAAATTTTTTCTCAATCCTACACTTGATTTATATATAGATATATATTGTTATGTGAATAAAAAAAAGAAAGAGATTTTTGGGTATTTGAATATGTGATTCCATATTACTGTAATGTATCAGTAGAAATACCAAAAAAAATAAAAATCCTACTTACTGATAATTTCATAATTGTGAAATATAATTATTTTAATAAAATTGCAAAAATGAATGGAGAGGAAACAAATAAAAATAAAAGGGAAAAGAATACGAGTTTCTCACCCCTCAAATCATAAACAAATGTCCTTTGCTTGTTAGCCAAAATACTACTGTTTATAACACCACTTGCAGTTCCTCTATGCTCCTCCAATTCTAGCAGATACACACAACTTGTTTTTTTTATCAATTATTCAACTCCAAAAGGAAAAATAAAAAAAAAAAAAATCAAAATATGTAGTGCATATTACAACATTACACAACATTAAACCTTTGCAAATTTCGATTGATGGCTAGAAAAAAAATGAAGCAAATTTCCTTTCAGTAGATGATTTTGAGCCTGCTATGAGATAGCTAAAATTCCTAATCCTAATATTTTGAAGCAAGATGATTGGATGATGATGCTCCAATGGAAATTAAACAGGATATTGGTGTAGAGGGGGAAAAGAAAAAGGGGAGTGTTATTCCTTTTCCAACAAAAGATAGTCTTGGCATGATTTTAGTCCCTCGACAAACTTGATGAAACAACTGTTCTTTTTCAAAGTTGAGAGTTACTTGTCCGTTTTTTATTTTATGATTCTTGCTTTTCTTTTGGTATAACGTCTCTCTAAGATTCCTTGAGAAGGAAGTTTGTTTTATGCTTATAATGTGCTTTGCCTCTTGTTTGTTATCAGGACATATACGCTGTTTTCTTAATTAGTCAAATCTTTTCGTAAATCATATGAAATGTGGGTTCCAACAACATAAAGACATTATATAACTTGTTGCTAAAATAAACGCATTCATCATTTTCAAACTATTTCAATAGAGAGAATGGAACTACAACAACAGCTGCAGCTACCACTTCTTGCTGTAGTAAAAGATCATTCAGGATATATAGGCAGCAAGAAAATTTCTCGTGAATTAGCAGAATCCCTTCGTTGTCCTCTTATTGATGAAAACGATTTCACTCAGGCCCTTCAAAAAATATCACTTCCAAGTTCAATCATAACTCAAGCCATTAATGAGCCTGAAAGCGATTTAGCTTTTGAGTTTGTTTCTCAAATTGTTTTAACCCAACTGAACTTGAAGTTGAATGTTGTCATTAACATGTTGCTATACAATGATGCCCGTATCAATAAATTGATAGAATTGGAGCATTCTCAGAAGGCACGCTTAATCTTCATTCAAAGAAAAACAAATAATCGTCAGGATGATGATAGCGATCGACATATTTTAAAGGTAATCATCGATGACGAGTCATTTAATGCAAAAGAAGTTGTCACCAAAATGTTTAATTTATGTTCCCATACTAGAAAGGGTAGTGGTGAGAAAATTATCAAGGAACCAACAAATGACCATTTGCATGAATTAGTCTTATTTCAAGAACCAAGGTCAAATGAAATCCAATGCAAAAGATGCTTAGAACTTGTTTCTGGTCTCTCTTACGAATGTGTAGAGTGCAACGAATACACCTTTCATAAATTCTTTGCAGAGGCATCTCCAAACGTATGGGATTGTCCTTCTTGTTTGAGGGAAAAGAAGCCTAAGCAATATGACTTCCCAAGGACATATAAATGTAATAATTGTGAAGAGTTTTTATATGGTTGCTATGATTGCCTCTTCCAAACCAACCTTGAACTTGGATTTTTGCCAGCTGTTCTTTATGATATTGATGAAGCACATCAACATTTTTTTTAATCTCATCATCATGCCCTTCAAGTATAATTATCAATATATATGTATTATTTGTGATAAAGTGGGCAGCTCAGTTGGCTACAAATGTTATGCTTGCAACTATGATGCTCATGTCAATTGCATATTTCCAATAGGTGAGTTTAATTACCAAGTATGAGAAATTTTATGTTGCCTGCAATAGAATATGCAAAATTTTTTGTTTGATGCAGTTGAGAAAGCACAAATTATGGCATATCAAAGACTTGTCGACCTGTTCAAAACTATCCATGTTGATAACATCGAGATTCTCAAGCTTCTGATTTCTGCCAAGGATGATCAACTACCGCTCTATGATTGTGCTGCCAAGAAAAGGGTAGATTAAACATATTCCTCCTGAATTATTTCTCCAAAGTTATCTATTTATTTATTTCACAGATTTTTTTGGTTGCAGTCGAGTTTTGATGTGTTTAGGAGGAAGCATGTGTTGCTATACATCACAGACCTTGAACTACGCAAAGATGAGCTTCTAACCCTGAAACGAATGTACAATGAGGATCGGCAACTTCAATTAAGGACTGAAAGTCATTATGAGGTAGTATGGTTTCCGGTGGTGGACTGGTCAACGCCACGGAATAATGCACAACAAAAACAATTTAAATATCTCCAATCAAGGATGCCATGGTTTTCAGTCTATCACCTTTACTGCTAGACCCTGCAGTTATCAGATACATCAAGGAAGTATGGTGCTTCAAAAAGAATCCTTTGTTAGTGGTCCTGGATCCACAAGGCACAGTAGTGAATCCTAATGCTTTGCACATGATGCTGATTTGGGGAAGTTTAGCTTTCCCTTTCACGAGCCTGCAAGAGAAAGAACTCTGGAAAGAAGAACGCTGGGGTATTGAGTTAATGGCAGATGGAATCGATGCCAATATCCCTGAATGGGTATATTACTGTAACTCTTTGTCTAAAAGAGCATAGATGATGAATTTAGCATGCGATACCACGTTTTAGAAAATAAAAAAAAAAAAAAAAAAAAAAGAAAAGAAAAAGAAAAACAAAAGTATGTTGTAAGCTTTTGCTTTTTAATTGATACTAAGGCAGTAACTTGTTTGGCGTCTCAGATACTAGCAGGGAAGTACATATGCTTCTATGGCGGAGAGGACATTGAATGGATCCGCAGATTCACTACAACAGCAGCTGCAGTTGCAATACAAGCAAACATCCAGTTAGAAATGCTATATGTTGGAACAAGCAATCCAGGAGAGAAAGTGATAAAAAATAATGCAATAATCGAAACAGAGAAACTTAGCCACGTATTATCGGACCTTGCATTGATGCAGTTTTTCTGGTCCAGACTAGAAAGCATGTGGCACTCCAAAGTGGTGACTAACAGAACCGTAGACACAGATTCAATAATGCAAGAGATAGTAACAATACTTAGCTTTGATGGAGGTGAGCAAGGATGGGCGGTGGTTAGTAAAGGATCAGGAGGTAATGATCAAATGGCCAAGGCAAAAGGTCCTCTAATTTTGAGAAGCTTTAAAGAATTTCAGTCATGGAGGCATATTGCAGAAGAAAGGGGTTTTGTGCCTGCGCTTATTGAATACTTGCTTCTACACGATATCGAACCTCACTGCAATCGGCTGATTATGGCTTTCAATGAAAATCTTCCTAGACAGATGTTATGTGCTGAATGTGGCCGCCCCATGGAGATGTTCATGATATACCGTTGCAGCGATGAATAAGGCTGTAACTACTTTTAACTTATAGCAGCACTACTGTGTTCGCAATAGGCTACACCTATACATTTGTATATATAGATTGAGCTATGACTGGGATTAAATAATGGAAGCTTATTGCACTTTGCCATTGTATAATTAAGGTGTTCAATTACCTTATGCTTCTTCTTTTTTTCCCTTAGTTGCATTAGGTTCTTATTTTATTTTTCCTTTCTATACTAACAAAACTAATAATAATTGCTCATCACGAGGAGCGTACATTCAGGAACAAGTGAGCTATTTGGTTGAATTACACTGTAATTCCTTTACGGTCATCATCCGCATCAACTAATGCGTCTTGTAATTTTCCATTTTTTCATGAAAAAAAAAAAAAAAGCACTTATAGAAAGGGACAATCACATTCGGCAATGATATTACCCTTGTAAAAAAAAAAAAAAAAATTGGTTAATTTAACTTGACAGAGCATAAATAAAAGGAAAATGCAGTGCTATTTAAAAGTGGCTGTTCAATAAATGCTTGCGAAACATGAAAAATCTCGCACTTGGATTATATACAAGCAAGGCTTCACCAGTAAGAAGTAACAATCAATCTAATTTTTAAAAAGCAATGTCACAATTCCAAGTTTTCAATTGAAGCTACGCCGTACTGATTATTCCGTAGCTTATAACTCAAAGAAGGAAAAAAGCAAGGATTCAAGTCGATTTTACACTCCTATTTCTTGTTTAGCAGTCACGATTTATTGGGTGTTATGTCAAAATAGAAATTTTGTTGTACGACAATCAAAATGTAGAAATCCAAACCAGCTTGTTCAATGGCAACAAGTTATCACAAGTGGAGGCCCAAGTCGAAGAAGACTCCACCTCTACTCTCTAGAATGGCAATTAATAAACAATCACTTCTCCTAAAATGCGAAGACATTGCCAGGTGAGACTGACAATAAAAGCATTAGTATTGAAGTCATAGATATCCTAAAAGGATTATCATATTTATTTATTTATTTTTATATATATAGAAAGTCCAATAAACTAGAATAACATTATAGCTACCTAAAATGCCTATCTTTTTCAATAATATTCACTAAATTAGTGATAATTAACATTTATGTTGGAGAGGACTTGACATCTTCTACAACATATAGGAAGAATTTATGTATAAAATTTGCATAAATACAAATTCAGAAACTACATACTAATGATTTGTATGTAGTTTGTTCTTGACATAGACAAGAAGACAACAAGCATTTCCTACTACTGTTACAAAGAGACATAAGCAATGCTTCTCCCATATCTGTATCAATTCTTCGTTTGATCAAGTGAACTACGTACTCCATGAAAGAACTATCACATGTTAATATGATAGGTCCATCACCAGGTGATCCAAACTCTTCCTCAGACATAGCCAAAAGCTGTCTGAAAACGTAGTCATTAAGATACAGGATAGGAAGCGCCAAACGTTTCTTATCAGCTGTGTAGACAACAAAATGGCCCTTGTTAGCTATTTGGGTGACGCTTGGGAATGAGATTCTTTTCCTCTTTAGGTCAGCTTGTCTTTGCCATTTTTTTGCTATTTGGATGAGTTTCTTGGGACTTATCATCGTTTCTTGATTTAGGTACACGCTTTGCATAAGAGAGGAATGTGGATTCTTGGGTTGTGTTGAAGGAAATGGAAGTGGGCTACTTATATATGCTTATACACTAAACCTTGAAAAGAGACATGTTTTATAGTGTAGGGACTTGTGGTTGCAAACCATGTGAGAGAAGGAAGAGGTTTATTTATGGTGGGTCTTGTTTGGTGGACATACTGCTTGATTTTTCTACCTAGTAAACTTATGTTGGTGTGAACATTCTGTTCCTTGATCTTAATCCAATCATGAATTTTCTTGCCTATGCCTAGTATCAAGCCAACAAAAAAAGATTTTGTTTTTATAAAAAAAAAAAAAAAAAAAAAAAAAAAAAAAAAAAAAATTTTTTTTTGTATTTTTTTTATGTTATTAAAAACAGAATTAAC
>CANUEP010243466.1:0-13658 GCA_947857235.1 Jatropha podagrica
TAGTTAAAACATTAAAAACCTTTGCTTAACACATTTAGTCTTACAAACTTATTTACTCATTTAAAGTCTTCTTTAAGTCTTGTAAAATGTTTAAACATTAGAATTTAAGGGTAGTGATTTAAACCACCTTTAAAACACTTAGCAATTTAATCATTTAAGTTAAAATTTCACATTAAAAACAAAGAAAACCCACATATGCTAGGTTCGGCCTCTCCCTCAAATGAAAGGGGAAAATGCTTTCTTTTTAAATTAACCTCATTTACTCAAAGACAACCCCACTCAAAACCACACTAAAATCAAAGAACACTAAAATATTAAAGAAAAGTTCATGCCCTTCCTCCTAAGGAGGTTCGGCCAAGTGAAGGGGAAAGAGAAAGGGATGTTCCCCTTCTTATTCAAACGTTTCATTAAGCTTAAAATACAAGGAAAATCATGTAAAAGCATTCAAATACTCATTCCCCAACACAATTCACATAATTCTCAAAAATCATTCAAAATTTAAAAATTGAAAACTTAAAGAAATTGAAAGAGGAATGAAAGTATTATTGCAGTAACATTAATGGCAAGCTTAAATAAGCTTAAAAAGCTTTAGTCTTGAACTTTCTCTTTGCCTTTGGTAGAGGGTTCTCCAACCTCTTCAAAGTAGGAAAATTTACATTAAAATAAAAAATTAACAAAAGAAATGAATGGAGCATGATTTAGTGCATTAATTACAAGTCCTAACCATGAATTCTACTTATAAATTCTCAAAACTCAAAATTCACAACTTACTTACTTTAATGGCAACACCAATTTCCTTTGCTTAGGACTCCAAGTTCTTACTCCTTTCAATTAATTTCTAAGGTTTAATTACTAAACTTTGGTTTAGTTCATGAAATTTGAGGTGGTTTAATGGTAAGAAATTGGAAGAAAATGGAGAAGAAGATGAAGGAGAAGTTGGCGTTGGAGAAGAAGAAGAAGAAGAAGAAGAAGAAGAAGGAAGAGAATGTGTGGCTTGATGAGTGGTAATTTTAAGTAGATAAGTCAAACTTGATTTCTTAGACATGAATGGCTATAATCAAGTCAACGTATTCTCATCAATGACTCTAAATATTCATAAAAAAAATTCTCCTCTAATTATTATTTAACTCTACCGACTAATTAAATTAATTCCACAAAAATAATTCCTTAATCATTTCTTAACATACTACAATAGAAAATACTATTCATTAAATGCCTTAATTCTCCAAAAATATTCATGAAATATTTTCTACCCACGTAAATCATGCAAACATGCTCCAAAAATATTAAATAAAATATTAGACATGTATAGTAATTTTTTCAGACCAAAATAATATCAAGTTCCAGACCGATAGTATTATTCGCAAACTGATAAATCACTATTACTGACACTACAAAAGACACTAAAAAATGGACTGTTATTGATCATAGCTCATAACATATCATAATGACATCAAAGTCGAGCTTGCTCATCTTACATAAATGAATCATATCATACCACATTTCAACCAAAGTATATAAAAGCCCAAATCATATTATTTCTTCATAAATCATCATATTTCTTATAACTCATTTCTTAATAAGACTTCCATAGCTTAAATGTTTTTACTTCAAATTTTCTTTACTTACAACTTGTAAAAATCCATCAAAACCCACTTATATTCCAAACAAAAATCAGACATTCATAATACAAATATATACATTGCATAAAATACTTAAAAACTAACATTAGAGAAAGAAAATCATGCCTTACCATCCTAGGGTGGTTCGGCCTCTTTAGGTCAACAAAGGGGAAGAAATTTTCCTTCCGCCAAATACTATATTTCAAGCTAAAAATACTTAATTAAAGCATTAAAACCTTTAATTAAAAACATTTAGTCTTAAAACTCATTCTTTATACATTCAAAACTTTCTTTAAGTCTTAAAAAATTCTTAAACACTAATATACAAGAAAGAGGTCTAAATCATCATTAAATTACTTATCAACTAACTGATTAGAGTAAAAAATAAACATAGAAATCAAAGAAAATATAGGGCCTTTCACCAAGCTAGGTTCGGCCACTCTTAGTGTGGTAGGAAGGGGTTGTTTTTCCTTCCAATTAAGCACTCTACCATGCTTATAAATATTCAAAAACTCATTTAAATAATCACATATCAAAAATCACAACATAAAATGCAAGATCCTCAAAATTCACTAAAAACCTAAAAATTTCAAACTTTATAAATTGAAAGAAAATGAAAAGTATAAATGCACCAACCTTATAGACAAGCTAAAATAAGCTTAGAAAGCTTCACTCCCTAGCTTTCTCTTCGCCCTTGGAGGATGGTTCTCAAACCTCTTCAAAGTAGTAAAAATAACCATTAAAATTAAAAAATAACAAAAGAAAAGAATGGAGTATGATTTAAAGCATATTCTACCATATATATTCTATGAATTCCTCAATTAAATCCTTAGAATCAAAAATCACAATTTACTTGATTTGTAAAAATTCTCTAAATTCCTTGATTAAAATCACCAAATACCACTCCTTTAACTTAATTCTCCAAATTTAATCAATTAGCTATAGTTTATTTAGGTGGTTTAGTGTAGTTTGATAGTAAGAGAAATTGAAAGAAAATGGAGGAGAGGAAGGGAGGAGTTAACGCTGAAGTGGAGGAGAAGAAGAAGAAAATATGAAAAAATAGCAGTTTAGTTGACTTAAGTAAGCAAGTCAAATTTTGCTACCCAAAATTATGTCAAATGGGTGGCCAAGATTAAGTCTTAGGTAATTCCATCCAAGGGTCCTAGAAATTCACCAAATAATTCTCCTCTAATTATTATCTAACTCCACATTTATATTAAATTAGCTCCATAAAATAATTTCTTAATTTTTCTTAATATTAATTCAATAGAAAACATTATTCACTAATTATTTAAATTCTTAAAAAATATTCATAAAATATTTTCTATTCACCTAAATCATGTAAACATGCTCCAAAAATATTAAAATATTAGACAGTGGTATTAATTTTTTTCAGATCGAAATAATACCAAGTCCCAGACCGATAGTACTATTCACAAATTGGTATATCACTATTACTGACTATGAAAAATAGACTGATTATATTACATCCCATTACTTAATTTACATCTTAGCCATTACCCTATCAAAATTTTTCAAACCCAATAATATTTTAGATAAGCAATTTATGGAATCTATTATGGACCGTTACATCAAGCTCGATATAAAGTATTAAATTAATCATAAAAGATAAACCGATAAGCATGACAAACAATAACAAGTATTCAGGGCATTAAACAAGCAATAATATCAAAGGATCACAATATAAGGTTTGCAAAGTTAATGAATAATGGTTATCACAATAAAAGAAAGTGCAATAATAAAAAGCATAAAGTAAATGACTAGGAATTTAAATGACAAAAACTAAATGAACTAGAAATTAAATGGCAGAATAGTAAATCACTATTATTTATCATAAAATAGGATTTGAGTTCAAGAATTCATTATTCATCACGAATAATGAATAAGCATGATTATCAGAACCTATTTCCCATCATTTATTTGATTATTAGGGTCAAGGATGAGTTTAATTTGCTATCTAAGCAAGTTGGCTTAATGCTAAACTCAAATGAATCCCTCAATCAAAGCTATTATTATTGAAATAAACATTATGGGTTCTAAAATAAATATTTGTGCACCACTAGAAGTGGTGTGCAACACACTTATGGCTTGCGGGTCTAACCTTAGTCAACAGCCTAAAAAAATTAGCAAAGTTATGTTTGGTTAACCTAAGTGGTGTGCACCACATATAACGTCATGGTGCCAGCTCCCTGTGGCATGCGCCACTTCTGACTAAGTTAGAAGAACATGGTTGATCACAGGTTTTTCCCATAAATAATGCTAAGAAGGCAGTTTATAACATGCCAAAGGATAAAAAAGATGAAGAAAAGAGTTAAATCTCTCAGAGGTCCCTTGTCTATGATTAAAAATCGTAGATTTTTAAGTGAATGGACAAAGAAATCCAAAGCTCTCAAACTTATTTGATGATCTCAGTTCTGAGTTGAAAGTAAATGCTTAGGTCTTTGATCATGAGATTTAGGAAATGTTTTTGGATGAGAAAATATCAAACTTTTGATTTTAGGCTAGAACCATAAGGTGTAACCTTAAATCATATATGAGTTTTCAAAATGGTAGATTTGCCCTTAAATCCCCATCTCTCTTAAACCCTTAGCCTATTTATTAGGAAATAAGGAGATGAGGTGGCCTTTTATAGGGTTTAGGTGGCATGGGCCACAGGTGGGCCCTAGAATTGAGGTGGCCCATTCTTACCAAATTGGTCCAGGGGGAACATAAAATGAGGTAATCCACCAGAACCTATCTCAACGGTACTCGAAGCGCCTCCCAGGCCCGTCACGGAGAAAACCCCAAAAAATTAAAAACGGCTAAATAAATTGCTTTTCTCAGACATAAATCATCAATCCAAGGATCAAAACAATTGGACCTCTCGATCTCATTTTATAGTAAAAGATGTTATTATCACTAAGCCTTTTAGGGGGGGGAAATTGAGTGTCTACAAGTGGCAATGCTCTTTTCAATGACAGTAAGGATGGTGATGATTTCTCCATTAAAAGGAAATTTAATCTTCTAGTGCATACTTGATGGCACACCTCCCAATGCATGATACCATGCACAATCTAGTTGGAGAATAAAAGTTAAGGAAATATCAATAACAATAAATGCCTTTCGTTACTCAATCGGTGGCACTTTTAACAAATGCTTTAAAAGTGCCCTTTACAGGTCTCTTAGAATCATCATAGGCCTAGATTATCACATCTGAAGGATCAAGTTCAATAATGCCCAACTTAAACTTCGCTAAAAGCTTTAGAGGACAAACATTAAGTGCAAAAGCATCATCGATCATGACGTTGTTAGTAACATGGCCCCTCACTTCAACCTTAGTGAATAGTGCTTTAGTGTGATTCCTCCCCTCTGGGGGAAGATCATCATCTAAATAAGTGATGGTCAAGGGTTTGTGCTGAATCAAGCCCACAAAATCACCAGTGGAAATATAGGCTAAAATGAGAATCTTGACCGTAGCTCTAAGCAATGCTTCTCTAAAAGGTTTACCTTTTCATTTTGTATTATTTTCTCTTTATTAACATTAAGTTGATAGAGTCAACCACTTCGGGTTATATTGTTCATTGTCGTTCCTTCTTCCTCTTGTTTGCTACCCTTTATGTCTAGGGTAATATGACACCAAGGTCATCTCCACATTCTATGCATCCATCAATAGGCTTACCCATTCTTTATCATTGTCCTCCCATATGATTAGGACCATGACAAATTATTTTTTGAAGCCCTATTCTTCTTTTCGCTCTCCCTCAAATGTCACCATAATTTTATCGAGAGTCTTTCTAAACTTAACCATATATAGATTTTTTAATGGTGGCACATTATGGAAATTAGGCAATGGATTCATTATAGTACTTGGTCTTGTTTTCTCAAGATCTATGATCTTGCCTTTATCAATAAGGTTCTAAATTTCATGTCTCAACCTCAAGCTCGAATCTGTATGATGACCATTAGCTTGGTGCAACTTGCAAAAGGCATTCTCATTATAATTATTTGATAAAGGGTTTGGTGGTGGCCTTGGTTCCAGCAACTGCAATAAATCCACAAATTTTACTCTCTCGAAGACCTTAAAAATAGAAGCACCAAAACTTGAGAACCTTCATTGTTGCACATTTGCAACCCTCAAATCTAGGGCAACGACAATCTTAGTAGAAGTAGCAAACTTTCCAAATGAAGCTGACCCTTGAAAACTAGATTGATTATTCCCATATCGATACCCATATCTCTTCTCTTCCAAAATCTTATCTTCAATGGTAGTTCTCATAATATGTTGGCAATGTTCCCTTGATGAAGATCTTGATCTATTCTTTAGTGTCAGGTCTGTTACTCATTTAAGTGACCTTGGCCCTCTATTTAGCCATTTACTCAGAGAATTATTCATTAGCTTTCTGAATACTAGTTTCTAAGTCCCTCAGTTTAACACTTATTTAGATATTATAAGCATGTTCCCTCAGAAAGACTATATAAGCTCATTTCAATCCTTCCTTATCTTCTTCTCCAAGTTATAATACCATGTCTAGGTAGATCCCTTAAGCGACATGGGGAAAATCGTATGGATTTCCTTGGAAGGTAAGTTGGCAAGCTCCATCATTGCCTTACATTACATCAATGCACTTTCGAATCCCTGCTACCATCATACTTTGATACTTTTGGCATTTTATAAGTTAATGGAATAATCTTTTTCAACTCTGGCTCTTCATCCCATCGTTATCCATATCCATGTACTAGTCAAGCTCCTTAGACTTCATGAATATATTGATCTTCTCAACTGTCTTATCTATTTTCTCTAACTTGTCCAACTTGTCAAAGGGTATGGCTTTAAACTCAGCATTCTTGGTTGTACCTTCTTAGTGAAGAACTCTTCATCCTGCCAAATTATTGAGCTTGATCCTTCTTCTCAGAATCAACCTTTTCCTCCTCAATTTCAAGGTTTATGTGATCTTTCCCATTGTTAGAGCAATAATCCTTCATCTTAAGAAGCTTTTTAAAGTTAAAAGCGACTATTCTCTCAATCATCTTCTCTAATTGACCTCAGTAATTTTTTTTATTGTAGAAGAAGAAAGAGAAGTAAAAGTAGAAGCAATATTAGAGGGAGGAACAATCGATGATGGAGAGTCCTCAAAATTAGAATATGGACTTGAGAGACTAGAGAAATCCAGCTCGAAAGGCTTAAGAGGGACTGAGGTTTTTTCAACTCTAACCAATATGTTCCCTGTCCATTGCCAATTAATATCTTACGCTTTGGACACATTTGCTTTGTGTTGGACCCCTTGGCTTTGCTTTTAGGAGATATCTTAACTACAAGAAAAAATATTAGAAAAGAAAAATATAATGAAAGAACGTCACATAAAATTCCATTGTGAAATGCCACTAATGCGATATTAACCTAATTTGGAAGCGATCATTCAAAAAGAAGAGTGAGGAAAGACCTTGGATAAATGAAAGAATCAAAATGTGCCTTTTTGCAGCCAAATATTTAAAATGTCTCTCACCCCTTTTAACAATTTTTTTTCTTTCAATTGACTTTCTTTATTTTTTCCTTGAACAATGATGGTTTGAGCAGGGTCTTTTATTTAAATACAGTTGAGATTTCTTTATCTATTTTTTTAAAAGACACTAAAAATGCTCTATATTACCACAATAGTTTATTTTATATAGTGACAAGCATAATAGGGCCCTATCTAAGTGTTTACAATGTTTTGAAACTCAAGCCCTAAGAGCTTTGATATGGTCTAGCATCCTCTAGTGTGAAATGCCTGATTTCTACAATGGGGTTGACGATGTTAGGCATAAGAGTGAAATGAGTGTCCACACCTTGGAAGAGAATCATGGCTTCTAATTGCGATTCTTTAATTTCAAGCAAAAGTTTGTGAGTCTCTTCTTTGGGATCCACATACATCGGTGATGAAACTGGAGGAGCTTCTTTTTTAGAATCTTGAATTTCAGCCTCAATTAGAACGTAAATAATGCGGAGAGCTCTTTTGGCTCATTGTGAGTCAAACATCTTTTTAGGTCTGTCTCCCTTCGACGTTCCGAACGATGGGACCTAGTCATAACAGGATACCCTTATATAGCTTAAAAGAAACATGTTCTGTGATATATGAGGAAACATAAGACATATACATACACACGATAAGAGGGGATGGTAGTTGAAAAATGCATGATCTCCACCCCTATTTCTCCCACACATGATTCATGATCAAAAGTTTGACTAAAATCCTAAGACAATTGGGTTAGGGTTAAAAACCATCATGGAGTTTTGGATCAATGTCTCTTGTATTTGATGAATGAATCATATAACACATCATAAGTTTAATATGGTAGACCTAAGGAAAAGCATAAGGGTCATTACATGAGCTTATGCCAAGTTAATAAGTCTTGGATTTTGTGAGCGAGAATTGGTTATTTCCTCTATTTAGCTTTGGTTCTAAGCCAATGGTGATGGATTGTGTCAACTCTTTTTATATACCAAAAGGTATGAGGCTTATGGGTAGTGTGTATTAGTGGCGGATCCTAACAATTGAGTAGAGTGAGAGGACTACATTCCCCAAGTTTTGAGTTGATATAAGATTAAGAAGAGAATAATGTTATGAGTGCTAATACAAAAATTAAAACTCAATTATAAGTTAATAACAATACTAAGGTGTGAATAATAGGACAAACATCGAAGTTAACTTCTTTTACTAATCCAAAACTAGAAAACTAAAGATTTTGGGTAAAATCCCTAGCGGAGTTACCAGACTAAAGATACGTGATCAGGATGTAAAAATGAGCTTAGATTTATTTTAATTATAAAAATGGCTTTCTTTTTATTAAACTCATTTTCACCTTCAGAGAGACAACTTTATTTTAAAAGAAGGATTTTAATAAAAAAGACTCTTACATTATCTTAGAGTCACCACCCTATTTTAGGAAAAAATCTGGAACTGGTAATTTCTTTGAAAATGATCAACTTGGTTTTAACCAAAATCTATGAAAGAAATTTGGGTATGATCTCAAAAAGATGTTACACACCCGGATCACCAGGCCATAAATCGGCCTCCAACGTTTGTCCTATTATTCATAATAAAATATTGAAAATTACTTTAGTTAAGATGCTAGAAATGGTTTTAATATATTATGTAAAACATGAAATCCATAAGCATCATTTACAATCAATAATATTAACAAATCAAAAATCAAAAATCAGACAACGAAAGGAGGAGGAGAAAAGAGTTACAAATCATTCACCTAATTTACTTTCTACCCTTTAATCCTAATAAAATTTCTCAATCCCTTAAATATTATAAATAAGCAATTAATTGGAATTCATTAGGAACTCTTTACTCATAGTCCACAATAATAATATAAAGCATAAAGAAAGAATGAACCATACATAAGCAATATTAACACAAATAATTATAACACGAAGAATCATAGTATCAATTAAAAAAAAGGCATGAATATTCAGTAACAAAAGATTAAATAAACATTAACAAGATTAAAGGTTAGAGGTTAGGGAAATAATAAATAAAGAATAAAGTAATAAAAAGGTGTATAAATGTAAAAGAGCTTGAATCTTAAATTGCAAAAAAATAAAAGCAGAAATGTAAATGACAATAAAAAAAATAGGTTAGAGATTAACTTAGAATCAAGATCTGGATTCAAGAATTTGATATTCATCATGGATGATAAATAAATATGACTATCATAACCCATTTCTTTGTTATTATTGTTTATTATGGTCAAAATGAATCAAAAACACTGTAGAAGCATAAATAGTTAGTGTTAGACTCATTAAGACCCATAGAGCTGAATTAGAATACACAAAAAGTAAGATTTGAGCTTTTTGACTGTAGCCACATGCCCCACACATTATGGCTTGTGCCATGTCTCTTGTAGCATACGAGCTTATCTAGACTGGAACCCAGAAAATAGCTTTAAGTTGTTTGGATATCATAGTAGTGGCGTGTGCCATTGAGTTGTGGTAGGCGCCACTACACGCACAATCAAAGTTGTTTATTTGATCACAAGTTCTCCTCATAACCAAAAAAGAATATGTGATTTTAATCACCCAAAAAGACAAAAAAAAAAATGATAATAAGGAGTAAGGGACTCTCAAATGTTGTCTTATTTTGTTGAGATCTCAAAAGATTTGATGAAAATGATCAAGAACACCTAAGAACTTTGACCCTTCATGAATAATCTGAGATTCAGAGATTAAGATGAGTATTTGTTGGAATTTAATCACGAGATCTAACGAAGATTTTGTTAAAAACTAATTGCTCTCCAAGATTCAATTTTTAAAACTTGCTTTTAGATTAAATCTTGAGATTGAGTATAAAATTTGCAAGAGTTTTTCTTAGAATCCACAAAATCCAATCCCTAATCCGTTAAACCTTGGCATATTTATAGGCAAATATGGTGATTAGGTGACCTTAATTTTGGGGTCTAGGTGGCATGGACCATTGATGGGCCGCTAAATGGGTCGAACCCATATATACAAAAACTATCTAGGTAGCATACAAAATGAGGCAATGCACCAAGATGCGTCTTCACGCTCCATCGCTGTTGGACAAACGCAATTGCTAGAGGTGACTCTAATACTGGGGAAGCTCGCCTAAGCTGGGCTTCATAGGTAAGTCCTCTATTCTCTTGCATTTCGATTTTAGAACAATTTCCATAGGGTTTTGTTAGTTTTTAGAATTTTGAATTTTTAAATTTATTTCTTCAAATTATAATACATTTGTGTTTGAATGTTGTAATTTTAATCTTTAGGTTCATATTTTGGGTTTTGTTATTGTTTTCGTTTAAGTTTGCTAATTTAGTTTTATTTAGTTTTGTCAATTAGTTTATTTTATTAATTATAAATTTGTATTACTTTAGTTAATTAATTTATTTTATTAATTTTTAATTGCTTTAGTTTAATTTGTTATTAATTCATTTAGTTATGTTATATAGTAATTTGTCTTTTAGTTTGGTTTAATTTTTTTATTTGTTAATTAGTTTAATTTAGTTATTAATTCATTTAGTTTTTAGTTGTTAAGTAGTTTACAGTTTAATTGATTGTTATTTTATTTTATTTTAATTTGTTAATTAGTTTATTTTTTGTTAATCCGATTCATTTTGTTAATTTGTTAATTAGTTTAGTTTAACTTTATAATTTGCTTTAGTTTTGTTAGAGTTAGTTTTGTAAGTTAGTTTAGTTTTGTACTTACAATCTGAAATGATTAAAAAAATTATTTAACATTTTAAGCCAATCAATCTCTAATTCATTATATTTATAATGTGAAAATCATTATAATTAAAAAAATTATGTTTGACATTTTAAGTCAATTTAACATTTAATTTTTATTGTATTTATAATATGAAAATCATTATATAGACATTTATTAAAATTGCAGTTGGGATCGAACTGACTAATTTATTAAAAAATTGAATAATTATAAAATATAAAAAAATGGTATATGAAGTGTATTATATTTCTCCTTACCTTAATTGATGATTTTAAGTTTATAACTATGTATTAATTTCAACAATTTAAAATTAACCTTTATTGTTATGTTATCGCTTAAGAAATCTATACATTTTTCATATTGAATAAATTAAAATAATAATAGATGTTTATAAATTTATTATTTTACAAGAAATAATGTTTTTACGAATTTTAATTTTATATTTACAAGTGTTGAAAAAGTTTAACATTAGTGTTTTTAGTGTAGAACAAAAAAAAGATGCAAAGTCAATCATATTAAATTAAATAATTATTAATTTATAAAAATAAAAACAAGCTCAAGAGTTAAATTGGTCTAAAAATTAAAATCAAATCTTTTTAAACATTTTATAGAAGTTCGAGTGATAAATTGACCCAAAAGAAAAATTATGACTTCTTTTATCTTGTTAAACAAATTCAGAGACCAAATTAACCTTTATTCCTTTTAAAATTACCTTTTTATTTTTTTTGTATTCACGCGATATTAATTAGTATTGAAGAAACAACTCAAGCAAAACTACAAGAAAATATGGCTTTATCAATAAAAAATACTGACAAAATCATTTCTCAGTATTTACCGACAAAATACCAACTAAATTCAAGTTATTGAAAATAAAAAATTAAAAATAGTGCGACAAAATTTTATAGGTGTTTTGTAGCTAAATAGTAGAAAATACTAATTGTTGCAATTATGCAGATATTTTACAGGAAAAAATGGCACCATTATTTAGTTTCAAATTAACGACAAATATAGCGAGAATTTCTTTTTTTAAAATTACTGACAAAATGTTCTGTGGGTATTGTTATACTGTCAAAATAGCGACAAAACAGTTTGTCGGTAAAATTAAGAATGAATAAAATTATAGGGTTAATTATTATTGTGTCAATTTCATATTTTTTTTTCCTCCATTTCTATTGTCCCCGATTTTCCCAGAATAATTTTAAGAAGAAGCATTGTTCTTCATCCCAATCGCTAGCAATCATCTTCCTCAACATCGTTAGAGTCTCACTCCATAGTCTCCTTCTTCTTCAACTCTTTCTCGAGCTCCAAAAGAAAGGTAATCGTTTCCCTTATAATTTGAAGTTTGTGAAATCTGTAATTTTCTCTGCTCTTGAGCTCTTATTTAATCAATTAATTTGTGTCAAAATTGAAAATTGTGTGCCTTTGTATTTCACGAATGAAATTAAAATTGGTGATTGATACATTGCTGGGACAAGCATTGGTGAACTAGTAGTTGAAGAAAGTGAAGGAGGAAGTTCTATGAGTTCAAAATTCTAGTTCTTTCTCTCTTTCCATTCAAACTTCCTGCATACGTAGATGATCACTTTATGAGAAATTGTACCTGAACTGTCATGTAATTTAATTGCAAAAGGTTAGTACTAAATAAGCTTAATATTTATGTTCAAAAAAAAAAAAGTTTAATATTTAGTGTTTTATCTTTAGATTATGATTTTTATTAATATTGTTTGTATTTCACTCAAAGATTAAATATTTTTTTTCATTTTTTATTCATTATTTATCTTTCTCTTCAAATATCTTATTTTTAAGAGTTATGCATTGTAAATATGTATTATTTAAGTAGCAGGGCTTTGATATTCTTCTTAGGCTTTTTATCCTATTTATTATTTGAAGATTTATAGTTGTATAGCTGTCATTTTTTAAGTTTAGGAATGAATGAAATAGAAATCATTTACCTGTTCAAATTAAGTAAGGAAAAGTAAGGTTATTATTTGATGTAAAGATTGAGCATAACGCCCTGTTTTTCAGTGTCTGAAATAGTAGTTTATCAATATGTGAATAGTATCACCGGTCCAGGAACCGGTATTATTTCGGTCTAAAAAAATTACTATTTATGTTTTTTATTTTATTTATTATTTTTGAAGCATGTATCCATGATTTTGATGAGAAGAAAATATGTTATGAATTTGTTTGTAGAATTTAGATAATTAGTGAATTGTGAATTATGGTATTTTATTAACTAGAGAAATTTGAGGAATTATTTTCATGGAGTAAATTTAATAATTATGTGAAGATAAATAATAATTTGAGGATAATTAATAAGAGAATTGTGAAAGAGAGAAGAAGAAGTTTTGAAACAAGCAATTGGCTTGATTAATTTTCATATATGGTTTAGGGTATATATAATGCACAAAAAATAGTTCAAAAAAGGAAAATAATCTCCTAATATCTCCTAATAATCTCCTAGTATCCTTCTAATATATGCACAATCTACCCCAATAATTACAAGATTCTAACACTCCCCCTTAAGCTGGAGCGTACATGTCATATGCTCCTAGCTTGTTACAAATGTATTCAATACGAGAACCTCTAAGAGATTTTGTAAGGATATCTGCTAACTGATCGTTCGAACTAACAAAAGAGGTAGAAATACATCCTGATTCAATCTTCTGTCTGATGAAGTGGCAATCTATCTCTATATGTTTTGTCCTTTCATGAAACACTGGATTAGAGGCAATGTGAAGTGCTGCTTGATTATCACAGATTAACTTCATCTTTTTAATTTCTCCATATTTCAATTCTTGAAGAAGTT
>CANUEP010243477.1:0-10984 GCA_947857235.1 Jatropha podagrica
AAGGATCTCTTGTTCAACTCAAATAATTGTGTTTCATCTGTGCCGTCATAGAACGTCTTGGCTGCAGCGTCCCATATTTCCTTTGCTGTTGATAGTCGAAGAAAACGTTGCATATTCGAAGGATTCATTGAATCAATTAACCAGCTTCATACCTTATGATTGTCTGTAAGCCAAGCTTGATAACTCGGATCAGTCTCTGGAGGCTTTACTATTGCTCCAGTTAAGTAACCAAGCTTGTTTCGAGCACCAATTCGCATTTCCACCAATTGTCGCCATAATGCATAATTGGTCTCATTCAAGATTACAATGGAGGTGAAGCTAGTGTTGTCTTGCTGCACAATTATTGACTGTGGCAAGGACACGTAGTTTGGATTCATGTTTACGATTGGTAGGGTAGGATCATAAGGTGTGTGTTTGGTTTCATCATTCTCTAAATCTTCCATGAATGCTCTGATACCATGTAGAAAACTTAAAGAGAAACTGTAGAGTAAAATATTCTTGTTTTTCACACTTTCATACGTACAAGTACAGAGGTATCTATATACTTTTTAATCTAACAAAGTGATAAAGATAAATCTATTTAACCTTATTTCTAACTCTAACAAAGTGATAAAGATAAATCTATTTAACTTTATCTCTAACTCTAACAAAGTGATAAAGATAAATCTGTTACAATGATAATTATCATCTAAAAACAAACTAATTCTAATATTATAACTTGGTAAAATTGTTCTGGCTAACAATTCAAACACTCGCAATAATTTTGTTGACCGTCTTGACGAAGCACTACACCGGATTGGAATAATAACTTCCATAGACAATAATATGGATAAAGGAGAAGCGATCGAGCCAACAATTTTTAAAGCAATTAAAGAATCGCAGATTTCAGCCATTATATTCTCGGAAAATTTTGCCACTTCGTCATATTGCTTGGATGAAGTCGTCAAAATCCTTGAATGCCGTAAAGAAAGGGGTCAAAAGATACTGCCTATTTTCTACCATGTGGAACCTGATGATCTAGCAGAGCCAACTGGAAGTTTTCAGAAAGTACTAGACACTTTCGAAAATAATACGTCCAAGGTGGAAACATGGCGTGATGCTTTGAAGACAGCAGCCAATCTAGGAGGGATCGTATGTAAAAAAGGAAAGCAAGCCATCATAACTCAAATTTTTATTATATGTATATACATAGAATTTTATACCAAAGATAAAAAGGAAATAAGCATAGAGAAGCATTTTTAGTTAATACTATTAATTGTTCAGAAATTTATTACTTATTTGCACTATATTTTTTTATGATGCTAGGCCTGAACGTGTTTTTATCGAACAAATCATCAATGACATCTCGAAAAAGCTACGAAGTTTTGAATCCTGCAATGATTCTGAGGATTTAGTTGGCCAAGCTTCAAAACTTGAAGAAATTATTTCACTCTTAGGTATGCCTTCCGATGATGGTCGCATTATTATCGGGATATGGGGAATGGGTGGAATAGGTAAAACAACTATTGCTAGAGCTATATTTAATAGAATCCGTCATCACTTTGAAGGCACGTGCTTCCTTGAAAATGTAAGGGAAGAATCAGTCGCTAAAGCAAAGAAAAAGATTCTTAAAGGAATATTGGGTTCGAATGCTAAAGAAGAACTGAATCAACTTAGATTCAAAAAAGTTCTAATTGTTCTTGATGATGTAGATAATTTTATTAGTCAAGTAGAACCTTTAGTTGGAAAACCTGATTGGTTTGGTGTAGGAATTACGATAATCATAGTAAGTAGAGATTATCAGGTGCTTCAAAATATAACGAAAAAAGTACGTAAAGTTAAAGGGTTACCTGAAAAAGATGCACTTAAACTTTTCAATTCATGTGCCTTTAGAAATGGAGATCACCCAGAAGAAGATTATATGGACTTGTCAATGAGAGTAATAAAATATGCTGACGGTCTTCAACTGGCTCTGAAAATTTTGGGTGCACATTTTAATGGCAAGAGCAAAGAAGTATGGGAAAGTGAAATAGATAAACTTGGAAAAATACCTAATAAGGACATTGTTAAGAAGCTGCAAGTAAGTTATGAAGGACTTATTCAGAGCAACGAAAAAATATTTCTTGACATAGCATGTTTTTTAAAAGGAAAGCCTGAATCTGAAGTTACCAGAATATTAGATGCTTGCGCTCGTCGTACTTTGGATGGATTAACAGTACTTTTCGATAAGTGCTTAATTTCCGAGAAAATGGAAATGCCAGGCTACATAGAAATGCATGATTTATTACAACAAATGGGTCGAGAAATTGTTCATCGAGAATGTATTAATGACCCGGGCAAACGGAGTAGGTTATGGAATCATGAAGATATTCGTCGTGTTTTGGAGAGAAAAACAGTAAGCAAGCAAGAAAGCATTTGAATTTGTCCTTTTAATATTTAAATTTTTACAGTATATATTGGGGTTCAAGATATGTTTTTGAAGTAAAAATAGTTTAATTACTTTTCTTTTCTTATGTTTAGGGAAAGGAGTTGGTTGAAGGCATATCTTTGGACAACTCAAAATTAAGTATAGAAAACTTGTCTTCTACAGTGTTTGCCAATATGAATGGAATTAGATTTCTTAAATTCTACAATCCTGAATATGAACATCATCAAAATTTGCAATTCCCAAAAGGTCTTGAATCTCTTCCTAATGACATAAGGTATATGGTGTGGCATTCCTATCCTTTAAGATCATTGCCATCAAATTTTCATCCTGAGAAGCTTGGTGAGCTTGACTTGTCTGAGAGCCATGACGTTGAACAACTTTGGCATGGAGTGCAGGTATGCTTTTATCTCTTTTTCTTTTTATATATAGCGTAGTATTCTAGATATATTAATTCATAATTTTTTTTAACTGATTTTCTTTTTTTAATAACAGAATCTTTCAAATTTACATGTAATCAAACTCCTTGGGGGTAGACGCTTAATCGAGATGCCTGACTTCTCTAATGCTCCAAAACTCGAGGTCATAGATTGTACAAATTGTAAAAGTTTGGAAAAGGTTTCTCCATCCATTAGTTCTCTCGGCAACCTCAGTGAATTGACATTGGTAGGTTGTGAAGAAATTGGAAATCTTCCGAAATGTCCAATGTCTCTTAAGACACTTGACCTTACCGGTTGCTCAAAAATCAACGAGCTTCCTCAAGTTCCAGAATCTATAGCAATTTTATACACTGATGGAACTGCAATAAAAGAAATGCCCACATCAATTGGGTCGTTCTCGGAACTGACGAATTTTAGTCCGAGCACAAATCTAAATATTGAGCAACTAGACTTGAGTTCAAACTCCAACTTAAGTGTTTTACATCTAAGTGAAAGGAACTTTGAGAGCATACCTGCAACCATCATACCTTCAAGACTTACAGGACTACGAATAGATTATTGTCGGAGGCTTAGACATTTGCCAGAACTTCCATTGTCCTTGCGAATCCTAATGGCCGTTTCTTGCAAGTCATTACAAACAGTTCCTGATTCGGTGATGGAACTCACAAAAGAATTGGTAGTAATGGATTTTACGGATTGCAAAAAATTTGCCAGCATATGTATGCAACAACCTTTTAACAAATTCGCAGCAAAGGATTCAACGTCTCGAAGTTGGCGAGGTAATCTCTTTATCTTTATTTTATGGTAGACGTAGACAAATATCCATAGGAAGAGTTCTACATGTGCAAAATGGTCGGTTGTCAAAATGGAACCGAACTAGTCAAAACTAAAAGAAATAACATTAGTATTTCCTAATAGTATTATAATATAGTCTGTAGTATAATTAGCATTTCCTATATAATATTATGATTGCGCTTAGTATCATAATAGTTAATAGGAATTCATGCGCTATATGAATTTTGATTATATATATATATATATATATATGAATTTTGAGTATTTGGTAACATAAATAAGGTTGAGAATAATAATGGACTATATGATTACTGTACATAAAGGCATATTTGAATAGTGAGAATAATAATTTAAACCTAACTGACATTTCAATTCCGAATACAATTTTTTCTTTCTTTTCTATTTCATTTATATTCCTGTCTATATCATTGTTCATGTACATCAAGTGTTTTTGTTTATCTACATATCTAACTTTATTCCTCTTATTTCTTCTAATTCTATGGTGCTAGACTATTGTTTCCGGGAGGAACTCATTTAAACTCATTCTACCTGGAAATAAATTTCCAGAATGGATTGAACATCAAAGCTTGGGCTCTTCCGTTACAATTCCATTGCCTCAAAATTGGAGCGAGAGCTTTTTGGGTTTTGCATTATGTGCTGTTTTTGAATTCGATGATGGAGATTATCATATTGATTACAAAATGAGAGTGGATAACCGGTTCAACTCCTCTTATGAAAGCCACTCAACGTCAAGATTCGATGAAGAAGAGCTATCCGCAGCTCCAGTGACAGAACATGTTGTTTTATTCTGTAATCCTGGATTTCCTCAACTTGAGGATGACACTAGTTATGATGAGGCGTCGTTTCAGTTTTCCCTTCGAGATTTTCTTGATGAGTTTTTGTTACCTTTCTGCAATGTTAAAAGGTGTGGGGTTAAACTATTATGTTATGATGATGAAACAGATGAAATAGTTGACTCTGATGATGAAATAATTGACTCTGATGATGAAATGGTTGACTGTGGTAATGAACCTATTAAGGTAGACTTGAATATTAGAAAGAAAAGGAAGACTCCGCATGAAGAATAAGAGGAATTCACCCCTTATTATTTGAGATTTTTTTTTTTTTGAAAAAAAGAATTATTGTTACTGATTTGTTGAATAATAAACTTTTAGCTTATACTTTGCATTTCTTTTTTCCTTTTTTCTCTTTATTTCAGGATATGTAATTACAGAATGTAAATATTAATAATAATTAAAACCTTGTAATTGTTTGAGACCATTAATTATTTATATGCATGACAAACTTAATTGATATTTTCAGCGTCCCAAAATATAAGTTGTTTAAAGTTTTTTTAAAAGAATTAGGGAAATAATTAATTTTGTTATATCATAAAAAACAAAGGTAAATTGATTAAATTATTATTTATTTTAAAATCAATAGTTATTTATAACAATATTTATTATATCTAATTTAAATAAGGATAACATTAAACATAATTCATTACGTTTTAAAATACTCAAAACGTCTTATATTTTGGGATAAAATAATCACCTAAAAACGAATTATATTTTGGGACAAAGAGACTAAAAAATATAGATCCAAGACTAAGATTTGTATTTTCTTTTTGTAATTTATCATACGTTAAGTATTTATTCAGCATAAAGAAAAATTTTAGAATTTATTGTTTTAGTTGTTGATGTGATAATTTGGTCATTATTTCAAAAAACAGGCTATTTCTATGTTTTTTATTTAAGGGAAAAAATATCTTATTATCAGCAAAAATAAAAAGGAAGAATAGAAGTTAATAGAGATAAACTTTAAGTTAATTAGATTTACGCAAATCTTTCATATTGAGATGATAATAGGATTTGCAAAATTCAATGTTTTGCAATTTTATTGTAATAAAATATTAAATATTTATTTAGGATAAAGATAAATTTTATAATCTACAATTTAGTTGTTAGTTTGATAATTTGGTCCTTAATTATTTCAAAGCATAAGCTCTGTTCTATTGCTTATAAAAATTAAATAAATAAAGAAGTAAAGTAATAGAGTTTGACTTTAAATTATTAGATTTAATTAGTTATGTATTAGCACGACATTCCGATTATATAAATTTGTATTTTTTATTGTCTTAAATAGAAAATGTTTAAGAAAATTCTCGTAAAATATTCACAGTGGCGGAGCCAAAAAATTCAGCTAGTGGGGTCAATTTCATTCAACTCAACATTAATATAATATATATAATCTTGAAAAAATTACAATTGTGCACGATGAGTTTTTGTATTTTGGAAGCGTTTGAATAATCATTTCATTATCTATACTATCAAATATATCTTTTTCTATATAAGTAACTAGATAATTATTTATCAATTGATCACCCATTCTATTATGTAAGTCTTCATTGAGAAAAAATATCCTTTCCATACTTACAGTTCGCAACTGGCAAAGTTAATGCTAATTTTGGTCTTATTTTTTTCTTTATTTCTTTCATTCTCTTTGTTAATTTTTAATAAAAATTATAAAGACAATAACAATAATATTTATTCAAATAATTTATTAATAAGTGAAAAAATATGGAAATTTAACAAGAGATTAAATTAGATTTGCCCATATATATAATTATAAAACCAAAAATAAGTAAAAGCACATATATAATAATAGATGTTAAACCATAATTGAATAAAGGATCAAAGATTTAAGTAAGATCATACAAAACACAGGTTAAATTCCAAAAATTGAAAAAAAGAGGCTGGAGAAGCTTTTGTTTTTAGATGGTGCAACCAAAAAGAAAGAAGAGTTCCCATAGAGAAAAAGAGGGATGAAAAATAAGAATTGGGAAAATAATTGTAATAACTTGTTTTGTACTTTTATATTAACTTCTTTTATACTCTTTTTTCTTTGTATTGTGGACCTTAAAATAATTTCTATTGGTCAATTTTTGGGGTGGGGTCAAAACCTATTATCAAACCATGAAATTTTTATTTTAATGGGGTCAACTGACCCCACTATCCATCACTTGGTGTCGCCCCTACTTAGTTACCTCTTATAAATAGCAATCCAAAAAATAATAATAAAAAAAAACTTCCTCCATCCCATTTTATTTATATATTTTGACAAAATACATATATCAAGAATTTAGCCAACAAAAGTGATTTTGTTCATTTTTTTACCCTTAACTCATTAACATAATAATAAAAGTTATTCATTTAATGAAAATCATAAAGTTTATCGTGGAAATAATAATTATTTACATATGTAAATTTAAAAATTTTACAAACATTTTGCGACATTGTAGACGTTCAACTTTTGCCCAGAAAGAAACTTGATGATGATAACCTCATTTGCCAAAGAAGAGGTTGGAACACCTAATGAACCAGATCTTGAAGTGATGATTGGAGTTTAGATAAAAAAAACCCTTAATATTGTTTTCACGTTTATGTCAAAACCATGTCCATACGCACATCTCAAGTACCATGTGTGGGGTCCACCAATGATCGTTAGGGAAGCCATCATTGGTGATAATGTTTCTCGTGGTAGAACGAGTTCAGAATGTTCGATTGATTTGATTCTCGAACTAGGTTTCCTAGTTTAAGAAACCAGATCTATCGGGTCGTTTTCACTTTTTGGGTTTCGTGCCGAAATGGGACTAGGAAAATGAGTCCCAGATTCGCTCGGGATAGATTTTCACACTCTACATTGATGTACGCGCCATTAGGAACGATTTCATGAAAAATAAAAAATCGTCTTGTTTGTTGGGCCCATCAATGGGGCCCACATGCTACTTAAGTAGTGAATAGTGCCATTTTTTATCATTTGCCTATAAATACCATCTTAAACTCTAGGGTTAGGTGTTGGCATTTTGACAGGAGAAACAAATTGGAGAGATAAAAAACTCTTAGTTCTTTAGGATAAAAAATTAAAATCAAACAAAAACATAAACTAAAATCAACTCTACAATAAAAATCTTAAGAGTTTTAGAAAGTTTGATTGTGTAAGAGAGTGTTCTTAAGATAGTCAGTGAGTTCTGCAAATATAAACACTATCAGAAACACAAATCAACAATAAAAGCTCGGATCATCAAGGATGGTGTTTGTTCTTGAGGTGTTCTTCACCAAACTTTAAGCAAAACCAACAGTTTCTCCTTAAAACAAGGTATTGAGAGTCCAAACTCCATTCTTTTGTGATTTTTAGTTTATTTTCTATCTTGTAAATTGTAAAAATTTAATTTTTATGAGAGAAACATGTAAAAACTCAATTTTGTAGCAAGTCTGATATGTTTCTGGACTGTAGAGACGTTAGCCTTAAGCTTAAGGCACTAGCCATAAACTTAAGGTGCCTGCCATTAAGTTTATGGCGCCACACCTTATGCTTAAGGCGCACACCTTAAGCTTAAGGCTGATGCCAAAAAGTTATGGCATCTAGAAACACTTTAGACTTGCTGTCATCGCCTTCTTTTTTCGATCTTTTGGTGATTACGGGTTTTGATTATCTTGAAATGGGATGTTAGTCACTTCCAGTGGTATCAGTCTATAAGTTCTAGAAAAAAAAAAACATAAAAATTATCAAATCGTATCTATATTCTAATATCAAAGTGAATTAAGCATAATGACTAAAAATTCACATTTGCTCCAGATGAGTGCGTTAATGGTTTAAATACCATTTCTAGTGATGATTTGTAAATTGTATTCATCTCACATGATAAATATTGTGATCATGAGCTAGAATCTTATTAAAATCATTATATTTATCATATTTTGCCTATATTGATGGTTAAATGATGTTCTTATCGTTTTTTATCCATATTATGTTATTGTTTATTTAATTTTCTGTCAATTTCTATTTCTATCCATGTTTTGTATTCTGACAGTTTTGAATTTTTGTTGTTTATTGTTTATTTTATGATCATTTGTTATGTATTGGATTAACATTTTGTTCTTGATGATTTTGTGGTATTATTTGCATAAATCGTTTGTTTGATTGTCTGAATATGTTGTAATAATTTAATTATGTTGTAATTTTTCTGTGATTGTATAATTTATTTAGAATATTTGTAATTTGTTATTTAATGAGATTTGTAATATTATTTACATAATTTTATTGAGAATTCAAAAGAATTCTCATTTAAATTGGTTTGTAATAGCCAGATATAATTTTTATTGGTTTATGATTATTATTTTTGGTTTGTAACAATTTAATTTAATTTTTATTGATATGTATTAATTAGGTAGAAATAGCGAGTATGTAAGGGATAAATAATAGATTGTCTTTAATTAAGAAGGTTTGTAATTCTTTTCTCTTCTCCCAATTCTTTGTTTTTGACTAATTTTTTTATGTTGGATGAAGGTATGGATTGTGATAATATGTATGATTGACTGTTTTTTTTTTTAAATTGCATAAATTGATTTTACATCTCAATTTAAGATAATACTATAATTAATAAATAATAAATATTTTAATAACTAGGAGACCGGTTTATGCCTAACAAAGTAGGTGCCTAATATATTCCCACTCTTGTACACAACTCCTGAATCTACTCTGGTAAAAACCATATTAATTAATTCTAAAGAATTAATTAATTCGAGAATTTTTCCCCAACTTTTAAGTTAGCCACTTCAATATTTTCAAAATTTTACCGAAGTAAAGAAACTCTTTCTGAGAATTAAAATGAGTTTGATAAAATAATTTTATTGATTAAAATAAACCAAACCCGTTAAAATTCAATTTTCAAAGTGACTCTTGGGAAAGCCAATCCAAGAGACACTGTCGTGAGAAGCTAGTCATCCTCAGATATCCAAAAAAGGAATAACAAGCATACAAAATGGGACGGAGGGAGTATAAAACACATAAATTATGAATATGTTAGAGTAATAAAATATCTATAATATTGATATTTCTAATCAATTTCAAGAAAAAATATATGATACCTTGAACCAGTGTTAATAAGTTGACATACAAATAAACGCCAAAATTATAGGGGGAAAGAATATGCACAAAAGTCGAGCGTCGTTTGCTATTGCCAACATTCATATTAATTATCTGAAAATAGATGAAGCAAGAGAGAAAAAATTAGAAACACGTATTATTATTATATAGTAAATCCCATTTAATTTCAATAATTTTTTTTTGGGAAAAAAACAATTGTATTAAGGATCTGAAATCATATTAGATCAACAAAACCTGCATTGGATTAGGTCGATACCCAGCTCCCATAACCTCACCCTTGTCGTTCTTGATCACAAAACCTAACCCACTCCCTAACGTGTTTGAAGTTGACGCGTCTGTATTCAACTTAACCACGCCAGTGGGAGGGGCTTCCACCTGTTATTGATCGGGGTTGATATACTAATAATACTTGCAGTAGAGTTCAATTGGCATACTGACTGAAAATCAAAAAGCACAACCAGCGCCATTTGCAAAACTTGAGGAATCAATTTCTGCTTTGAAACTTGAGCGAGTTACGTGATTTCCAGATTACCCAAGCAACTGCTGTAAACATCTGGAGCTGGGCATCCACAAAACTTGTCAAAATGGCTTTAAACCAATTAAAAAAATCATCAGCAACAAATAGATTTGTATCAATCTAGAGGGGGATGAGTTTCCAAACTTGCATTGCCGGTTTCACCACACAACTCACAAATATGGTCAACAGCGATCTCCCTTCTAATCACAGAGAGTGAGAGAGAGAGACTGGCAGTAAATTTTTTAGATCCCTGAAAAGGAAGTGCTTCAACTTTGGCTGAACCTGAAGATTCCAAACTTTCTTACGTAGGGCCTCATCAATCTTTTGAGAACTTGATTGACTTGCCTAGGAATTAATTGCATTGAACGCCAAATGATATCCACTTTTTATTAGTAATCCTTATTTGATTAGGATAATGATTCAGGTTTTCTTGTCTATAACCGTTACGTAATCCTAGTTAGATTAAGAATGTAAATACGTAATCCTAGGCTAGAATTAAGGAAGTATTCTTGTATAAATAGGTGGTTGTATGTTATGATAAAATATATAAGGAAACAGATTTACTTTCTCTATTTTAGCATGGTATCAGAGCCAGGTTCTTTTATCATTCATTTTATTTTCTAAAACAGAAAACCTAATTTTCCTAAGATTATGTCAACACCCACTACTACTACTGGATCTTCATCTTTGATAAATGATCTCAATTCTACTTTAACCCCTGAGAAACTTGATGGATTCAATTACACCGAATGGTCCATTAATGCACAAAATAAACTGCGTGGACGTAAGAAGTGGGGATATGTCACTGGAGTGAAATCTACCCCAGCGGATCGAAATTCCGAGGCATATGAGACTTGGGAAGATGAAAATTGCCTCGTG